>WUAT03336953.1:0-10585 GCA_010015005.3 Ulmus americana | reverse complement strand
ATTAAAGTTAAACCTAAAAGTAACCAAATGAATCGAAAAAAAAAAAAAAAATTTGAAGTCCAAATCGAACATTAGAAAATACATGTACGGAAATTCCCTTTATTTTATTAATAGCTGAATAAATTACACAAGTGAATTGTTAAGAAAAAAAAAAAAAAGTGACTATGAGCGAGAGCCTTATCAACCCATATGCACCCATTAATTTGATTTGAAATTGTTTAGTATGATAAATATGGGTTGTTAAAGCTTTTGTTCATATTTCATACTTAAACTTGCTAAATTATTTCAAAGCAAATCATCCATTTATCATGTGTGTATATTTAACAAATATAGCATCATGATTAATCATTTTATATTAGATTTTAATACTCACATGTGTTAGTATTTATAAATATTTAACAAAAGAATCAGAATTTGAATAATATGTATTTAATAAAACGATTTTATTTGTTTCCTATTTGAGATCTTCATGACAGACATCTATTCTCCGTTTTTCTTAGATAAAAGCCAAAAATTGACATAAATTAAAAATATAGTTTACAGCCCAAAAACTTAAAATTTTTAAATGTGAGCTTCTGCCATGATCAACAGAACAAGGGATGTCCAACCAGTGAAAATGCGAGCACCCTTTCCCTTCCCGTTCTTCTGGTCGTACTGTTCCCATAGAAACCCAGTTTGGTGATAATTGCGAACAACATTTCTGCAGCCAAGTGAAAGACTCAAACACAATAACATCTTAAACGAAAGATTAAGCAAATTAAGACTCAAATATATGCAATAACATACCTTATAAGATTGTCTCTCAACTCATTGTAGATGCTTATCGCCCTCTTTTGAAATGGTCCATCCACTGCACCAAATAAAGCGATCAATATATATATATATACAAATTTTCCAATTACAACTAAAGTTTTTGTTTACCTTTAGAGTAATGATGAAGCGCAGAAAGAACCAAGTAATTCATATTCATCCAAATTGGACCCCTCCAATAAGGAGGGTCATGCTCCGTGTTGCGTTTCATGTACATCGAGCTGCGTATAAGATATAGATATACATTATTACTTGATAAAATCAAAGAGTCTTGAGCAACTCATCAAAATGAGCTATATCAAATATCACCTTAACTCACCTTGTTTTAGATAGAGACCGAAGCCCAAAATCAGTCCACAAGATACTTCTGTTTGTTATAAGGTCCAGTTGTTTTCCCAAAATCCATGATTCCTTAATATTTGATAAATACACAATTACTATCCGAATCAAGAACAAAATTAAGCACAATTAATGCCCTACACGATTGATAAAACCTCATCTTATAATTTGATTATGTGCAACTTACAGGTGGAATGATCTTCCTCATGAACGGGAAAAGACTCACGTAGCCAATATGAGGAACGAGTCTTAACTCAGGGTTACCAAATACTTCACGGACAAGCTCTCGATTTGCATAATTATTTCCTATCATCTTTTCTTTCCAACTTAAACGAACCTAGTATATTCAAACTGGATTAGCTATGGAAAAATATCAATATAGCATCCATTAATATGCAGTTAGGAAAGTGAAAAATATGAACTCCTGCACTTCATGTTGTGCATACATTAATGAAAAAAAAAAGGCTCTGTATTCCAGGACAATAAATGTGAAACAGCATACCTTCTCGGTATGGTAACCGAAATCAAAATATGCTCCATGTGTTTCGTCAAAATGCATCTGTTTAAGCATCAAGCACAAATCAGAGATGATAACTAAACCACAACAAAGTGATCTCTTCAAGTATTTATGAAGACATCTAATAATACAAATACGAATGGTATTGCAGTTTGAAAAGAAAAAGCATGTTCAAATAAGACAATGAAATTGCATTGTACAAATTCACACTAACAAGAAAACAATGGATAACAATTTTCAGAAACAAACCTGATTCAGAACTTTAAAATCTGCTAGAACCTTGGCTGTGGTACCATACTCCTGCATTATAATATTTCTACGGTTACTCATTACATGTACTCTAGTATCTTTGACAATAACATAGTTCATTATCACCATATCCAAATATATATAGATCATTATCATACCTTTCCAGATTCTTTTTCCTTCTCAAACAGTTCTGCTATAGAACGCATGCAATCTGCTGCAAGGAGCATCCAGCATCTAAGATCTAAGTGACGTTCATCTGCAGTTGGGTGAGAAGCACGTGGATAATCATCCAACCCAGAAGAAAGTGTCTGAAATAGTCCCAGGGCATTAATGTTAGTTTGGAATTGTAGACTTCAAAAACACACACAAACACAACTATATATGGTGACTAAAGGTAGACTATATACGGTGACTTAAGAACAATTGACATTCCTTAAACGTAATCTATTTGTTCCTACTTTAAGCATGCACTGTAAACTATATATGGTGACTAAAGCAAAATTGTAAAGTTATTACAAAGACTTCGTTGAAATTAGTCCACACAAAGCTTCTGTTTAACAGCTAGAGAGATAACGTTGGATTACATATATATATTAGTTGGATTCTTCAAGAAAAAAACACAAACAGCAACACAAGTTAAATGCTGAGATATAAATTTCCAACCAGAATAGTTGGCACTTGGCAGGACAGGGTGATGGGGAGAATACTACATGCATACCATTAGGGGTAATAGACCAACCCAACAACTTCATAATAAACATTTTTGCCGAAACATGTGATGCCAGATATAATCATCACATTTGGTAGACTTCAGAGGAACCCAGACTTGCGAAAACACGTGCCGAAGGATCTAGCAAGCTTTGTTCCCATCCCAAGCGGAAAGCTTTGCAGCCAGATACCTCCATTAGGCGACTGAAACGCGAATGGCTCTGAGACAAAACTTCCAAGCATTTCTCCTTTTGTTGAAGCTTCGCTTGATGCAAAGCTCAGTTCATCTTCACCTCCATCCTCCAAGTAGCCTCATTCACTTCGTTTTTCTCACATGTCATCCCCGAGATTTCGACCTCCAATTGCCTGTTTTGGTTTTCCTCGAGGGCCAACATCTGCAAATCCGAAATGTGTTAAGCCAGACAGAATAAGGCATAGGCGAAAGACGAAAATTAAACAAAGAAGTACTTGTGCCAATTTATCGTTTTCACTTTGAAGAAACTTAGCTCGATTTAGCTGATTGTTGTGCTGGATGACAACATCGTTATATTTCAGAGCCAAATCCTGGGCGTCCTTCTTCTCTTGTTCCCTTTTGGCAGCAAGCTCTTGAAGTTAATAGCTCAACTCCTTCTTCTCTTGTTCCCGTTTGGTAGCAAGCTCTTGAAGTTGAGAGCTCAACTTTTTCTCTCTCACGGAACTCAGCTCCAAAAGCTTCTAAAAATGGAATGAAGGACAAGAGAGGCCTCCTCCAATGAGTTGCAAAAAGAAGGAGGAGCTGTTTGAATCCTAGGCAATTCAAGTGTAGGAATACCCTCCCCTCCGACAGGTGTTTTCGTCGAAGATTGATCCTTCAGTGGGGTGCTGGGAGTCTTCTCGTACAGATCAAAATAAAAGTTAAGCGGTAATCAATTAAGTAGCTGTCTGGAGTTATACCGAAGTTTATAGTATGCTTACCGAAGTATCAGTGATTGCTGGATGAGTAGTTTGGGGGCTGGTTACCAGCTTGGCTATGGTAAGCTGATCTTCCGTCGAATGATCTGAAAGATCAGAAAGGTAAGCAAAGGAAATTGGCTCAACTTGAATAATAGGAATGGTGAGGAATTTACCAGGGGGAGTTTGGGAGTCTGTTTGTTTGGCCTCTTCTTCGGAGGTTGTTCCGGAGAAGAACTCGTGGCATCCTTCGATCCCTTCAAGACAATTGAAGGGTCAATTTTCTTCGACTTTGGAGATTTTTTGTCGAAAATTTGTGCCTATTCCAAAGCCTTCGCCGTGGCGCTTTTCACACTAAGGAAACCCCTGACCCTTTTCTTAGAGTCCTTTGGGGCTCCTCCTGGAGGATTGAGCATGCTTTTCTTGGGGGAGCCTTCAGAGACTTTAGCAGCCTCTTTAGCGAAGGGCGGAGGTTATGCAAAGTTCATCCTCTGAAGAGTCCCTATGACATCCTAAGCTTCTCTAAATTTTCCTTCCTCAGTAATCCTCGGAAGGCTGAAGGGATGAGTCAACTCTTCCTTCCGAGGGGTCATGAGTCCTCGAATTAATGAACACGGTTTTTCCAAGAGTTCGGCCATCTTTAGGTTTCTCTTGCGAAGCTCAGTACCATTCGGCATATAAGTAAACGGATTCCCAAGGCCGATTAGGGAAGTGAAATAAGAGCATCGCGCAAGAATCGACAACATTAGATCATTGATAACCTTCGAAATATGGAGAGCCGTCACTTTGGTTGGAACATTATGCATTTTCAGAAAGTTTAGACGATGCTTCGGGAGAGCAGGAACAGGGGGATGAGGAAGCTCAGAGGCCGACGAAGTTGCGCAAAGGGTAGAATAAATCAAGGGAAATTAGCGAATTTCAAAAGAATTAGGATTCCAGTAGATAAAAAGTATCTTACCAAGTTGTAACCCCTTCGAAGGGGAAAGACGTCACGTTTGAAGGCGACAGAAGTCCACTTTCCCGTGAGCAAATAAATACTTTGATTTCTGGGTCCTTGTTTGGAAGACCGGTGAACCACACCCAGTTCTTTTTGGGAGTTAAGTGGTAATGAGGATACTTAGTGGCTCTGGTAGATCAAACCCTGGTAAAGCAAAAGAGGAAATCATCCACAATTAACCTCAGATCTCTGACCAAGGATAGACATAAAAATTCTGTTATTTGGCGGAGAGAATTTGGGGGAATTTGCAAGAAGTGAAGATTGTAGACAGAGTAAATGTAGTGATAGAAGGGATGAAGAGGGAAACGAATGAGTTGAAGATGTGGTTCACTAACCACAAGAGAATTTGGATGAAGAATTGAAGGTTTCTCATCCCAACCTTCGTATTTGGAATCTAGAAAGTCCAAGTAGCAGTCGGCAGGGATTTCGCATTCTTCCCTGATTCTAACTAAAGTTGGGTGGACGGGTGTAGAAGAGGAAACCACTTTCAAAGCTAGATGTTTGAATGAAGTCGTAGAAGGAAATTTGCAGGAGTTAAGTAAAGAAGAAAAAGAGCTTGGAGTAGCAGAGATTTTCGAAGAGAGAGAGTTTGAAATTTTTGAAAAATGAAGAAGTGAGATAGAGAATTGGAGGAGTCAAAGTTTTCTGATAGGAGAAGAGGGTTTTCTCGATTAACGAGATTTCGGGACGCGTGCTCCGCTTGGAATGGCTGCGACAAGTGTACGAGACAATGGGGAAGCTCCGTGTGGCAACCGTCAAGATTCAGAAAGTACATATGTTTCACTTTCAAATTTTATTTAAAAATTTGTAAGATGAGAAGGGGGAAATGGATGAGCAAATTATGACTGGTGACGTGACTAAGGGTATCATGGTAATTTATAAAGATTTTAAAGTATATCTGGGCCAAGAGGCCCATATATCCGAAGGGCCCAATTTCGGCGGATCAAATTAAATGATAGAATAAGGACGAATGATGACTTATGAAGCATCCATGCGAAGGACTTCAAGCGATGGATGTCAAGCGGAGGATCTTAGCAAAGAGAAGCAAGCGAGGGATTCCTTTCGACAGACAAAGGAGTGTAAGCGAAGGACGATGGAGCGAAGGACGAGCTTCGAATGATGATTGTCAGTCTAATTATGTTATAAATATTAGATTTCTTTGTAATTTTTTATTACTTACATTTTTCACTTGAGAATTCTAGAGAGAGATTGAAAAATCACTTTGAGCTGTTCTTTCTCATTCCTCTTTCCCTTTGCTTAGTTATTGAGAGATTTTATATTCGATCTATCAGAGTTGCAATTGAAGAAAAATTTATTGTTTGTGCAATTTTATTTACATCCAACGACCAATTCATTTTTGCAATGAAAAAAAATCATGTTTAAGTTGAGGCTATTCCAAACTAGATCATCCCAAATTAATACTTTTAAAATTACTAGGATTTTTTATAAATTCAATTGAAGTTTTAATATTATAAACTTAATAGGATATAATTAGAATTTATAATTAGATTTAATATCATTTAAATTCTCTAAAAATTCAATTAAGTTTTAATATTATAAGCATATAATTAGAATTTATAAGTAGCTTTAATATTGATTAAATTCTCTTCAATTTTGAACAGAAAATAATTTTTTATGAAACTAGATTACAAAATATAATTAGTTGTAAAATATTACAAAATTGCTAAGAAAGTAATATATACCTTTTAATTTATACATCAATAAAAAATTAAATCTTTGATAATTTTTCTTGTCGTTTATTTATTTAGTTTCATCTTATTTGATTTTAAAACATAATACAAAAATCTAAACGAAATCATTTCGGTAATATTATGCTCAAAGTCTCATCTGAATTGTTTTGATTATTCTAAAATGATATAAGATATACGATTCAATATATAAGCATATGATATATAACACAGAATATGTTAAAAGTAAGAGTATGTTTTAAGCTTTTAGTCTTTTACAAACTATAAGGTAATGAAATGAATAAAAAAAACATATAGAGATGGGCATTCAAAAAAAAAAATGGGGAAGTGAGTTTTCTTTCAATATATTTATAGAGGTGGGCCCACAAAAATCAAAAGTAAACAAGTAGTTGTTTTGGAAAAAAATAAAATGGCAAAACGATTCCTTTTCGACAACATCTTGTGTTGTGAATAGTAGAAAATTTTAGATTCGAGGATTTATTTATTGGCTAAAATCCAGATATTAGAGATCTATGTATCAAAAATTGAAAACAAAAACAAATGAAAACATATTAGAAGTCACAGTATTACATGATTAGGTTGGGAAGGTGACCAACATTTTATAAATTGTTTTGACTTATCAGTACAAATATCGCAAATTTGTATGTTGCTGTTAAAATTAAAAATTAACTTAAATATTTTTTAAAGGTGTTGTTATTAGTATTTTATATAGAAAAGTATTTTTAAAATTTTGACGAACTTATACAAAATGTGAATAAATAATAATTTTGTGAAATATTCTAACTAATTTAGTGACAATTTATAAATCATTTTAAAAAGTATTTGAGAAATAAAAAAAAAATTCGATTTTTTTCTAGAGTTAAATTATTAAAAGAATTAAATTAGAGAATGAATTCACACACTAAACCATATTTAAGATTAAGATTCTAATGATAATTAAGAATTCAACATTTCAAGTTAAATAAAAAAAATAAAATAAAAAATTAAATTATAAATTTATTTCTATTTTCTTCTTCATTTTATCTTTCTTCCCCTCGCCGTTTTCTCTTCTTTTTTCTTCTACCTAACATCTTCCTCCTACTCTTCTTCTTTTCTTCTTCTTCTTCTTCTTCTTCTTCCTCCTCTTCTTCTTCTTCTTCTTTCTTCTGGGCAGAGCCGTGTGCCCCCAATGAAACTTATAGCTAAAACTAATTCAATTTTTTTTCGCTAAAATTAAATAAAATATACATCTTTATCATTTTAATCCAAAATTTTCTTTTGTAGGGTCTATATGTAAAAAACTTTAAAATTTGGTACAAAAATATAAAATTTAGGTGCAAAATTTACAAACAAACAAATTTTTTTTAATGGGACTTTACTGTATGTGCCCTCACTGAAGTTTGGTCTCGGCTCTGCCACTGTCCTCCTTTGTCCTTCTCCTTCTTCCTTCTCTCTTCTTCTTCTTCTGTGATTTCTGAGTTTGAAAACTCAGATTTCGCTATGAATTCAAGCGAGAAATGAAAAATCGCTTAAATCCATAGCAAAATTTAAGTTTTCAAACTCAAAAATTGCGCGCAATAATTATATGTGAGGCGCGATATCGTACTTAAAACTTAAATACTTAAATTGGGCACGATAATAATTTATGTAACACGATGTCACGCTTTTTAAATTAATATCAGGTCATAATTAATTTTTTTTATTAATTTAACTAATTAAAAAAATAATCTAATATGTGAATAAAAATCTCATTTGACCCTGGGTCTCTATTTGGACTATTAACAAAACTCTTTTTTTTTTTTTCTATGTATTATATGGGACCCATTCCATTAAATCTAAAATTGTGATCCGCACTTTGAGGCGAGACCAAGTCATATGCATAGGTGGCTCACATCTGCTTTTCAACACAAACATTTTCTTTTGGGGTCCACCAAAATAGAAACAACATATCTCCTTCTATTTTCTTTCGCTCGACCTTCCCAGTTCATGTCTATAGACTATAAATACACAAAACATCTACTACGCTAAGACGATTCAACATAAGATTTTACTTCTCCCCAAACACAAAACATTTTCTTTCTCCGCAAACACAAAACAATCTTACATATATACATATATTTCTATGGCAGGGCCATCAAGAACAATCGAAGTAACAATCTTGTCAGCCGAAAACCTACGATTAGATCGAAGATCAATCAAGAAGAACGCCTTCGCCGTGGTCCGAACCGACGCCAACACCTTCCAAACAACCGAAATCGATACCGAAGGCGGAAGCTACCCAAAATGGAATGAGAAATTTTTCCTCCAACTTCCGGTTCACGCCCGGTCCATGACAGTTGAACTACACTGCAAAACGGCGTTCGGAAACCGGAATATCGGGACGGCGATCGTGCCGGTATCGGATTTTATTGGCGGATACGTACCGGAGAATCACTTGCATTTTCTGAGCTATAGATTGAGGAATTACAAAGGTGAAAGGAATGGGATTGTTAATATTTCTGTGAGAACTAAGGTTTCTTCTAAGGTTGATCATTGTAGTTACGGTTCGTGTTCGAGTTCGACGTCGTATGGAGTGCCGTTGGGGAGAAACGACGTCGTTGGTGGGGTGGTAACTGGGGTTCCAGTGTGGAGTGCTTATTCCTAGGGAGAGTTTTGAAGGGTTCATTAGATTTCGTATATTTGATCCTCCGAAAAAGGAAAGAATATTAATTTGGGAAAGTCGGGATAAATAAAAGCCATTGATTTACTGGTAATTTGTTGTGTATGGATTAATGAAAAAAATATATATTATTTTCATTATTTGGCAATCTATTTAAATTTTTACCCGTCACTATTAATCTCAAATCGTTAATTTTTTTTTTTTTTTTACAAAATTACAAATACATTTGTGTCCTTCTTTCATTTTTCTCCACCTCGATCTTTTTATTTAACCAATCACAAAACATTCTAATTTTAAAACTAATTTTTTTCTAATTTTTTTTTTCTCATGACATTTGTCTAGTACTTCTAAAATATCTATAAAATTGTCCCGCTATTGATGTACGTTTATTGAATTAAGGGATTTGTTTTTTCTTCCATAGGGTAGAGTAATTTGAACTCAAGACAACAACAGTTTTTGGTTTCACATCACTTTCATTGTATGATTTTATTATTATTAATTTTAAAAGCATTATCATTGATTATTGACATTTAACATAATTATGAGCTTTATACTTTTAAATTTTTTTACAGTAATCTCCTTTGTAAGCTATACTTATATCTACTTATACAAAAGACTTCCCTTAATCAAAGAGTAATTGTCTCTGTATTATGTCAAATATATATCAAAGGAGATCAATATAGTTTAATTAGGATTGATTACACAAAATAGAAAGTCCTAATTCAAAACTCATATTCAATTGATAAATAATTATGAGAAAGTAGCTTAACATATAGGTTAACTTAAAAAAGAATACAAAAAGAAAAGATTAGACAAGTGTAAAGTTAAAAAAATTGAATTATATATGAACTTTTCTTTAGTGACAAGATTTGATGGTGTTTCCCAAATAGTATTAAATAAATTTGTTTTCTTAGCAGAGAAGATTTAGTAGATTTGAAGTGTAAAACTTTTCCTAAGAGGGTAAATGAAAATCTGCATCTTAAGGTTCAATGGCATCTAAGAAAATATGGTATTTGTTAATTCATATGCATTGGATTTGGATCATGGTTTTTCCTACGCTTCAAAATATATATATTTTCCATATTCAATTTGAAATATATTTTAATGAGATTAAATCGCTGGAACTTTAAAAATGGGGAAAAACATCATCTTAGTCCCCTATATTTTCAACTTTTATCACTAATAATTTTGGATTTTAGAAAATATCATAAAAAAAAAATCTTCGTATTTTAAAATAATCATAGTACTGCATTATAGATAAAATGCCTAAACTACATTTAACTTTAAAATTGTAAAATAAAAGAAAGAGTTACTAAATCATAATCAATTAATGTATCCATATAACGGTATACAAACGTTAGGTGGCATCCTCTAAATCTAAACCTTAATTGATCCCAAAAATAATAATTTTTTTCTAGTTCTCTCTCGTCTCTCTTGTCTGAGTAATTATGGACGATGATCTTCGGATGAAGAAACATCTCAAATTGTGATTATGGAAGATGATATTCGGGATCGGTGCAGCCACGCTTCGGTCCGAACCGACGCCAACACCTTCCAAACAACCGAAATCGATACCGAAGGCCGAAGCTACCCAAACTGGAATGAGAACTACATGACAGTTGAACTACACTGCAAAACGGCGTTCGGAAACCGGAATATCGGGACGGCGATCGTGCCGGTATCGGATT
>WUAT03336952.1:0-17663 GCA_010015005.3 Ulmus americana | reverse complement strand
CTAGTCATTACTTCTTAGAACAATAATGCTTTCATTAAATCTAAAGATTAATTCGTTTAGATTATTCAATGATTAGAGTTGTTTAATAAGTATACATTTACTCAACTATGCTGTAAGAAGAAGTAAAGGATTTTTAATCTTTAAAATTAGAGTTTCTATGTTAAATATTAGAGTTAGAATTAAGGAATAATTTAGTTGAAATTTATGTCTAGTGATGAAGAATGATCCTCAATTACACTTGTCTTATTACTATTTTCTCTCATTATTTTATAATTGTTTAATTTCAATTGTTTTCACAACCCAAAACCCCCCATTTTTATTTAAGTAATTTTCTTAATTAGAATAGAATTAATCATCTGCGGGAAAGACCCTTACTTTCATTATACTTATTTAGACAACACTTGTAGGCAAAGTAAGGTTAAAATTGTTTATCGTTTTGATTCATACCAATGGATGTCCTGCAATGTGATGAAGAGTGAAGTTCCAGCCACAAACAAACTCAACAAAGGGAGCATCAAACGATCTGGCTTGAGTATAGGCCGGTACAAGCACCTGTCGGGCTAAGGGTAGGTGTGTCCATAAACACTTGCCGAGCTAGCTAATAGCACCCTGCAGAGCTAAGGTGCTAGCACACGTGGCACCTTGTCGAGCATAGTAGCGGCGCACATGGCACCCTACCATGCTGATGCGTGGGCACACACAGTACCCTGCTCGCATGGAACCTTGCCAAGCTGAGGTATGGGAGCGCGTGACACCCTATCGAGCTAGTCCGTGTATGGCTAGTGTGGATGCTTGTGTTGCACTCTGAGGCTCGTTGGTTTGGCTCATGCAAGTATCACGTTTGGTGCTTGCGTCCTTTCTACGTCAGTTGTGAAGACCGCACCTGGTCTTTATTATGCTTAGCCTTGAGTTTAGTCTCCCTAAAGGTGGAGCTTCTCATATTGAGAAATCAAGTTGTGAACTCAATCATCACTGAACTAGATTGAACCATATAGTGTCAAGGCGAGACTCACACTATTCATTCTAGATTGAACCACGAAGTGCCGAGGTAAGACTCGACACTTCATGTTCTTATAAAGGCCCAAGTAATGAGATATTACAAGGCTCCTTGTCTCGTGGACTCAACAACTTATACTTAGACAAGCTTGTTTTATTCAAATAGATTCAAAATCGTTAAGACAAGTCTATGTATGAAGGTTGATTCACCTTCCTGTGAAAATAGGACGAGCTGATTTGATCCTCAAATCCAAGCCACCCCTATAAATACCCCCTCATTTCATTTCTCAAAGGTACTCACACTCAAACCCTGTTGTTCTCTCTGCCGAATTACTCACTTCACTTTCTGACTTAAACATCGGAGTGTAATCAGGGGAATAGCTCCCTCGACCTCTAACTGTTTTCTGTCTTGAAGGATAAACTAGCACCGACATCAGCCCAGTCTTATTTACCTAGATTGCATTCATTCTAGATCATCCATCCTAACTTGGACTTTAGTTGATGTAATCCGACGCTGAACCAATTTTTGGCGTTAACAATTATCATTACTAATACTATTACCGATACCATTACTAATACCGTTATGTTACCGTTATGATTATCATTACCATTACAGTTACTATTATCATTACCATTACCGTTACAATTATTATTACAACTGTCGTTACCATTATAATTATTATTACTATTACCGTTACTATTACAGTTACTAATACAGTTACAATTACCGATATTCTTACAATTCTTTCTCAATCACTTTTCATTCTTTGTCTCTCTAAACATGACAGAATAGTGGTTGAATTAGTCTTTAGTTCGTGATTTGAATAAAATCATACTGGCTATTTGAATAGGATCACAATTCAACTAAATTAGTGTTTGGTTTATGATTTAAACTAATTATTCAAATAGAAAAATCATAAAAGAATAAAATATGGAGGAGAAACGAACCGACTAACTATTATACTTTGTAGATACTGCTCCAGAAACTTTGGAGAATAACATATTACATGGGAGTAGTTTTCATTTTGGTAGATTACATGGAAGGAACCTTTCTTATTTATTTCCAAAATAGCAAATTAGCGAGCTTAGAAAGCTCATAATTTTGATTAGATAATTTTCCAAACATGATGGACTAATGAGCTTCATATTAATTTCCAAAGGTACAAACAATTCCTACATTTCCAAGGCAATTAAGTACTGCCAAAATAAACAATGTTAAATTTACAAATTACACTTCCCCTTTATTGCCCACATACACAATAAAAATCCAAACTAAGACTCCTAATCAATGTGAGAAACAATGGGTTTCTTTCTTAAACTTCAAAAATAATAATAATTGGGAGAATAAATAAAAAGGGCTTTTAGCTTTCTTCAACTGAAGAGAGCTGCATAGAGAAGCTCGTTCCACGTGTCAGGCAATCCAGGAAGGCACCAATGGCTGCAATCTGTGCCACTACGCTCACCACTATAACCTGATGGATGAGCGTCTTTCCTTAATTGTGACAGGCCGGTGACGTCTAGTAGAAACACAGGCTTCTTAATCCTACTTAGCACTTTATTCACCACTACCCAAGCCTGGGGTGTTCCAGCCGGGTACTTTGCTCCAAAGAATGGTTGTGTTTGTCCGGAGCATGATTTTGATGGTTGGTTCCAATCCCTTCCCCTGTTTTTCACAAATAACAAATATTACATGTAAGACTCCAACTTAGAGACTTATTTTTACGAGACAAAATTAGAAAGACTGAGTTTGCGGGTTATTTTACTCAAATATGTTTTAAGGACAAGTATAATTACGAGGGTGTTAAGGAGATATCTGTATAACTGACATGTCTGGGTGTACCTACTAATTCTTATGACGGAAAATTTTATCGAAAAATGACAAATATCACTTATGTTACTAAATTTTTTCTCGAAGTCTTTACTTTGCATCTTAATATTTCAAGTCGCTCTAATTCACTCCAACTTTAATATAAATAATAAATAAATTGTGACCAAAGTGAAACGAATTCTTATTTTTTGCCAATTTAGAACGAACTAGAGTGATTTAAAATTTTGGGGTGCGAAGTAAAACCTCTAGAAAAATAAAATGGAGGCATAAAAGACATTTGTCCTATTTTCTAACATCATTAATGCTTTGGACTCTTAAAGAAAGAGGTGAAAATATGATTAGAAGATTAAGAGAAGGAATGTGAGACGAAATTACTTACTCATAATGGGTGGGGGAGATCCCTTGGAAGAAGACCTTGGTTTTGGTTGGATCAACATACCGGTTGACCCATCTGGCCCAAGTGGTTAGTCCTTTGTAATAAGCAATCAGACGGTTCATGTCTTTGTACAATCTGTTCCCATCTTCTATATAATCCCATCTGCATACATTAGTATTAACAATTAATAAAATTATAGCCAAATAATAATAATAATAATTTGATATGGAAAAAGATATGACGAACTCACGGCTGGGATCTTCCGGTGTGGGTCCACCAGTGCCAGCTGTTGAAGATCAGAAGGTCCATACCTCTCCATCCATTGCCATACTTGATGGAGTCAAGCTTCAGTACTCTTCCTACTTTCTCATTAACAAGATCTACAAGGTACGGGGTGTGATACAGCAATATCTTCACTCCGTAGTCCTGCACACATACACAAATTCAAAATGTTGAAAGTTGAAACTAATTGATTATTTCTCTAGAACAAATTAGTTCTTTTTTTTTTTTTTTCGTTTTTAAAAATAAAAGGTTAAAAAATAGAAAGTATGAAATTATATATTAGTTAATAAGAGTCAGAAATTATGATTAGGATGGGCTAAAATCACATGAAAGGTACATCTATGCCCTGCCATGTGTAAAAAATTTAAAACTTTAGATGATAATTATAAAAATTTGTAAACAAATTTTGCCAAAACAATCTACCTTCCTATTCCGTTACTGCTAATAAGAGGAGTTTTAAAAGAAGAAAAAAAAAATTGTTACAAAAATATTTTTGATTTATATAATTTTGCAACTCAATCAGTGAGCTCCATTTGAGACACGATTTAAACAGAATTTTGATGATTCTAAATTTTTTTTGTAAAAGCAGGTGAGGTCCACTAATAATATTAAATATTTTATATAAAAAGTGATAGGGTCTACAGAATTTAAAAAAAAAATTATATTATATGTAAAAAGTGGTGGGATCACACAGTAATATTAATAATATAATGTAAAAGGTGGTGGGATAGGATGAGGTAATAAGATAGAATATAATATAATGATGTAAAAGGAGGTAAGATTTACATGATAGAATATAATAAGACATTGGTTAGAATGGCAAAAAAACAGATGACAAAATAACAAATTTTTACAAAACATAATATGATATGGAAAAATAGGATTAGCTCTCAAAAGAAGCCCTTATCTCATCGTTTTTCAACAAAAATCAAAGTGGAAAGAAAATAATGAAGCTTACCCTGGTATAGATGAAACAATAATTTTTATTTTTGCTTTTATTATTTTTTATAAAAAAATTCAAAAACAATGAAGTTTACTTTGTTTTGCTTTGTAATTTGGGGAATATGAAAGCCTTTTTAAAATTGCGAGGTGGTCCAATATTCATAGAAGAATAGCCATGCAAGCATGATGTCTAAAATATATAGTACAGAAGAAATGGTCGCATAAGGATATTTCCTAACATAACCACCGAACAAAAGCAGGAGAATGTACATACTTTTATACATCAGAAAATCTAGGAAAAATATATATAATAGAGATTATTTACATTTTCAGTTTTAATTTAAAATAGTTAAAAGTAAAAATTTTAACAGACAGGTGTTTCTATGTGTTACTGTTTCATTCAATGATTTGGTTTATTAGAGAGAAAATGACACGTAAAAGATATGTGAGGGCCATTGAATGATGGTGTTCTAAAAGATATATGAGGGCCATTGAATGATGTTGTTCTTAAATGCTTAAATGTCCAAATTGAAATTAAAAAAAATGATAATGACCGATTTCTAACTATAAACACTTTTGCTAGAAGTATCTTTGAAGGCAGTGTCACAATCTATTTTTTTTCTTTTTAATAAAGAAAGTTTGTTTGTTACAATTTAGGCTTTTCAACTCTTCCCGAAACTGAAAGTAAATTATGAAAATTAAGTTTTAAAGAGAGAATTTTCCAAGACAAGTTTATTTTTTTGGGGTAGAACTTTTCAAAACAAGTTTAACAAAGTGAGTGCGATTTGAGAAATCTATTTGGAAAACAACAAAACATCAATTATTACTCTTTTTATTTAAAGTAGATTCCAAATTTGAATAATCTTAGAGTAAATTTCTCAATTGACGAATTTTTTTTTTTAAAACATTAATATTTATAAAGTAGCAATACAAAAATTTCCAAATTAGATTTGTATTAATATAAAATTGTAACATTATTAATTTATGAATATTCATATTAAAATTAATTTTTTTTTTCTACCAAGTACTTTAGTTTAATAAAATAAATTAGAAGACATAATTTTAAAAAAAGTATAGAATAAAATTGGTGTAAAAGGCGTAACCATTTGTTTTTCCAAAAAAGGGTAAAACAAAACAATTAAACCAGGGTAGTTAGATTTGTCTTTCTTTCAACGTGAAAACATTTATTGACATTTAAAGACTCATCAAGAAAATTAAAATAATTTGGTCAGAAAAAAAAAATTAATACTATTTAATAAAAAAAAAAAACAAAAGAAAAATAAAATGCCAAATATATATATATAAAGTTAGGCCGCAACTGACAGGGCCTCGGCAAAGCGAAAAAGTCTACCACTAATCACGCTCCATTTAAATGCTTTCACAGTTTCACTCGCATAGAGCAAAATCAAATCGAGCTCGCATGACATATCACTATACTAACGACAAAACAAACTGGAAACTCCCTCTAAAAAATCCCAAATTTTCCATTTCAAACCTCCATACTTTAACCAAAGAAAGAGAGACCAAAAAAAAGCAGAGAATATAAACAATGATTGGAGAAAAAGAAAAGAAAAGAAAAAGAAACTGACCTCGAAGGTGACGGAAGAAAGCCCTTCTGTTCTAAACAATGAGGTCCTGGAATTGGGCACCCAAGCATGAATCATACAAGTTAACGATTCCCACTGGTTCTGACTCAGTGAGTCACCCACGAACATGATTTTCTTCCCTCTCCATTTCTCCAAGAAATATAACCCATTAAACCTGTAACAAATCAAAACTATATAAATACCCATTTTCGATCATAAAAACAAGAATTCAAAGTTGAGAATAGAGAAATTGGCGACCTGGGTAGCGAACAAGAGAAGGGTTGCCATCTATATTTGAGGTAAGATTTATCGGGTCGACCGTACTTTTGACAATTAAATTCTGGATCTACGAAGGGGCAGGTTGAGGCGTCGTATAGAGGGTATTTAGCGTCGTAAACCCAGCTACCGCGAAACCAGTTACATTTCCTTCCTCCTAAGAGCTCTCTTCTTGTGATGTTAATGGAGGGATTGAGGTAATCCTCTGCTTTTGATTGGTGGGAGTGGGAGGGTGGAAACAGAGTAAGGAACTGGAACAAGAACAAGAACATAGCTTTGAATAGAAAACCCATTTCTCTTGGGTTTCGATCCATCCTCCCTGTTTCTGGTCGGAAGGAAAGGAAGAGGAGTGAAGAAAAAGGTGTCTGAAACAAGTGTTATATAATGGGGGAGGAGGTAGAGAGAGAAAACTGTGGATGAGATTTGGAGGGGATTTTTCACATGGAATGAGAGAAAATAGAGAAAGGGTTTACTTTTTTATTATTATTGTTTTTTCAAATTTAGACGACAAAAGGTTTGTTTTTAGCAGTGGATTGTGGGGTTGGATCCAATCCATAGGTTTTTTTTACTTTGAAGAATTTTAGAATCATGATGAGGTGGATTCTAAAATAATGTGACCATTTTATAAAAGGAGACTATTGCTAGGGATTGATATTGACACATAGTCCTTAATTCTTCTCAAATTGTTAAAATAGTGTTTATCGGTCTCTAAATCAACAAATACCATCAATTGAAGTAGTGAATTTTCACACTAACTACATAAGCCAATTTGCGGTCTCCAAATAAGAGACGTCGTTATTGGTCGCCAGACATGTTTTTATTGCATTATCGCAATCTAACAACTCTTTTATTTTAAACTAGATCTATCATTGTCTTTTTCTAATTTGAACTAATATATTCTTTATAAGACACTTAATTGAAGTTATTAAAAATCTATACACGAGCACACAAAAAAATAGTCAATTTAACAATTTAGATATTAACAAAGTAATATTTTTACCAAGTTTGACTTGGTTGTCACGTAAAAACAAAATCAGGGACCCATTTGTTAGGGATGAAAACAGTTGGAGACTTGTGGCGCCAATCAGTATAATCTTATTATACTGGTGAAAATGTCAATTTTACCCTCAGCATTTGTTTGATGCACATTATTGTCCTCCTGATTGCCCAAGTTTGAAGTTCCTTACTATAATGTCTTCACCTATATCAGTTCTGCACCAATTAAGTTATCATGTGTAGATGGGTACTCGCACTACATGTATATATATATATATATAATTTATAGCTTTGCCAATTCTTATGCTAACCGATACTGATGCCCTTTTCAAAGAATTTCTACACATTACTTTATTTTGATAGGTGATTTTCATTTCCCAACTTCTCCTTCTTAAATTCTTATCAATTTTTCACACCAAACTATTAGCCCGGAATTTAAGACTTTACTATAAAATACATATATAAATATAGGTACACCTTAATTAAAGTAATATTGTAAAATGATTAGGCATTGACAGAAAGTCAGAAACACTCCAATATAATTTTCTTGCAATATTTCAACTTCAATCCAGCCTAGTTACAGTTAACATTAATTAACTCTTTGCAGCATCTAATAGACACTATACTTTTTGTTTGTTTTCTTTTCTTCTATATCTTTCCATTTCTTTCCTTTTATGTACGTGTTTAATATTCTTTTGAATAGATTACAATTTTAATTTAATATTATGAAAAGCCCCTTCAAAGTAATAAAGGAAAAAAGAAAAGTCATTGTTTTTAAAACTTGCAACTGAAAAGTATATGTGTGGTTTATGGATTCATTTTAATTTTGCTACTTTGAAGTCTATACTTTTTGCGCGAAACAATCCATAAACGTCTGGTTTATTTATATTCGAGGGAAACTAAAACAAATAAAAGGAAAGAAAACAAATATTATAAAAGATATAACGTTGTTAATACTTTTAACTTCTTCTTTGAGTTTATATATATATATTTATTAATATTTTAGTACTTTTAAGATATATATAATTTTATTAATTAAAATTTTAAATTAAGATACAAATTTTATATTTTAATATACAATTTTTATTATTATTAATTTTAAAGTAATGTTTTTATAAAAAATTAAAAAAAAAATTATCACGTTTAAATACTTAAACAAACACCTTATTTTAAATCAGTAAAATAAAAATTATGTTCAATCTAGGTTGAAATCATCGACTAAAAACAAAAACAAAATTAACAAGACATTGATGGTTTTTTCTGCACCTTTTGGAATCCAAAACCATTTCACAATCAGAGAGTTACGTGATTTTTTTGGTAGAAAACAAGTTACGTGAATTATGAGTTTATTCTGTCCCTCCGCTCATTGTGGCAGAAGTAACTTAATTATTTTTTGGATTTATATAGGTATTATTGAGGTGGGTATTTTGTCAGATTTACACCCAAAAAATACAAATCAAACATTTTTTTTTATATCGTTTTGCTTTCCTTCTAATTAATAAATTTCTATAATTTAAAATATGTGTATGAAAATCATTATTATTTAGAATAGATAACAAAAATCTTTTAAATTTGATAATTTTGTAAATCGACTCTATCTAAATTAAGGTGTATATATATATATTCTTTTCCATGATATATGAATATTTATATATAGTAGAAGTTTTAGTTTTAGTTTTAGTTTTTTTTTTTGGAAGCTTAGGGAAAGTATTATTTAAAAGGGAATTAATCGCGTTTCAAAAATAAAAGAAGGGACATAATCGACACAATTTTTTTAATTTTTAAAATTGTTTAAAATTGTTTTTTTTTTTTTTTTTGGCACGTACTCTGTAATGTGTTTCTTGATATTTAAGTTATTTAGTAATTATTTGTGATTTTTTGTTAGATCTTTTATTTATTTTATTTAATAATATGTTGGGATGAGATAAATTATGGGACTGGTACGAATATATAGTTGAGATGTCTAGAAAAAAAAAAATTGATAATATGAAAGTTATGTACTTCTGTTAAATATGGTTGCGGTTATGTCAAATCTTCTAGAAGGTCATCCAAATTTGTTACCACTATATTTATTTATTTATTTTGATTATTAATACTTATATTTTGTTGCTTGAGTTTGTCTAAATTAATATTAGTTTCGTCCGTCGCATTATAACAATTTTCTAAATACGCCTAATTTTAAGTCTACATTTATTTTGTTTTAAAAGCTTTAATTTAAATATTTTGACAATATATTACTATAATATCTTTATCTTACATATAGTATTTCCTAAGAAGGCTTGTGAAAAAATATTAGAGTGTAAAGCTCCCTCCCCGGCTCTAGAACAAGAATAATCAGTTGTCAAGTTACCCAAAAAAAAAACTCGAGCAGGCATATTGATAGTTCTACTACTAGGAACAAGCTTAAAACAAACATTAAAAATAAAAAATAAAAAAGAGGCTTGATTTCCGAAAATATTTTTGTCTGTTTTCTCTTTAAACAGGTTTGTCAGTTCCTAATTATTCTATATTATTTTAGTTATATAGGGAGTTTTTATATCCATTCAAATACGTTGGAGATAAGTTCAACATTGCTTTTCTCACTTGTTAGATAAGTTCAACTTTTAAAATTTTCCAGTTATATTTTTAAGTTCAATCTTTAGATTTTTCTAGTATGTTTTTCTATTCTCTTTTTCCTTATTATCAATTCTCAGAATTTTATATATTTTTAGTTTATTTTATCTAGTTCTTTTACGAGCTAATCTAACATGAGTTGTATGATTTATTAGATGAAATTATAAATTTATTGTTTAAACTTCTAAAATATCCGACGTCCATATGATTGGAGGGAAAATTTTCATCCAATTCAGCCAATAATTCTATTTATTCAATAAAATATTCATTACACCCAAAATATATTTAAACCCGAAGAGATAAAAGGAAGCGAGGGACCAGGAATAGTGTCAGCTTCCTGTAACCCACTTGTCGTGGTTGTTTGATTTTTCTGGGTTAAAGAAAACCAAGATCGTAGACCTTTTTCTTCCCACCAAGTTTGACGTTTCAAGTTTGGTAGGTCAAAAGGATGCCCCACATGCGTAGTCACTACTCACTATTGTCTTTGTCATGATGATACTGGAAATTAAAAACATACGGGTATGTTTGAGATGCCATTTAAACATTTGAGCTGGATAATTTTTTCAATAGAATTTTAAATTTTTTTATAAAATTAAATGGAATTTATAAAACTAAAAAATAATTTTATATAAAAAATATTAATAATATAGAAATTTAATAATAAAATAATATTTTATATAAAAAGTAGTGAAAATATTAATAACATAATGTAAAATATAATAGGTTTAAGTATATAAAATGTAAAAGACGGTAGGGTTTAGATATGTAAAATGATAGAATAAGGTATAATGATGTAAAAAATAGTGGGATCTACATAATAAAATATAATAGAATAATAATAAAAATATGAAATAGAATAGATTTTTAGAAATTTTGTAGAATACAATAGGATTTGAAATTTTTTGGATAATGGTTTAATATGTGTATACAAATGGATTTTTGGGAATTTTGTACAAGATTCTTTGTAGAATCTTTTCTCTATATGTAGTATTTTGAATAGAGTATTCTAAATAGAGTAATATTCTAAACAGAATTTTTTTTTTTAATTCAATAGTCTGAACAAAGTATTCTAAATAGAGTATTTATTTGATTCAGCATTCTACAGAGTAAAACATAGTATTATTCTAAATTTTCAATTGTAATACACATTATAAATTTATATAAAAAGTAGTAAAAACTATAACGGAAAACAAACTTACAAGGAAGCGTACAGAGAAATAAAAAGGAACTCTCAATGAGAAAATTTATTCTTGATCTCGAATGGTGAGAATTAGAATTTGGAACTCTAAAATATAACTCTTATTTTATGTTTTTTCTCTAAAAATGTATTTGCTCTTTTCTTTTGAAAATTTAGAATGAATGTCAAAAGTCTACAGTCTTAAATTAATAACAACTATTTATATCATTAGGGTTTCATCTAATGAAGACCCGGAGTGATAAAATTGCTCTTGTCAGATTAATAGAAAAACCATTAGATCTGTAATTTACACCATTTCCTTTAACAAAGTGTATCATGTGTCCAAATTTAATTTGTTATCACATATAGTCAAACACTTTGACTTATTTGGATAATTAATTTCAAAACTGATATATTTATTTTAATCCTTAAAATAAGTATGTTTGCATATTAAAGCCAAATATTTATATAATAAATAATTAATACTTGCTATTATATTTTAACTCTTATAATAAATTCTTTAAGCACCATTATATTTAATATATCAATTCTGCGGAAAGTTGAGAGTTTCTATAAATAAATCATTTTCTTCATACAAGATTGTATGGTTCTAGCAAAGGGAGCAAACATACCTATATAATTGAAATTTCAATAAATAATATGTAATCAATTAATCTCATTAATTATTAAATTTGGTCTGAGCAATTATCAAGGATCAAAACTGAATTTTAGATTATACATATATAATTAAAAGAATCTTTAAATCATAAAGATTGTGTCTATCGATAGAACTAGTTGTCATGTAATGTGATTTTCCACTATGAATATTCATAATTAGATATAGGTATCAATGTATTCTATTTTACCTCTCCAATTACTGTTTTGTTCATGTGTTCCATTAATTCTCCAATAGGTAACCTTTTTTTGACCTAGTCATAAATGAAGATTTACATATAACTATATTCCAATATAATCAAGTATTCGATTTACCTAAGAATCCCGAATTAGACATCATAGAAATATCATTACTCTTCGAATTAACAAAGTTGTGAATTTCAAACATTCGACTTGACATTCAACTATTGCATGTGTCCCCCTATCAACCCTCAACTATAAGAGTGTATTTATGTGGCATCGCATATACAGTAATTATGCCCATCTGACACTTCTGTCAGTTAACTGTCAAAGGTTGACAGTAGTTGTTGCCGTGGCACTACTGTTGAGATAAAATTTCTAAAATACTATTTTTTAAAAAGTAGAAAAAAACTACAAAAAATATATTTTTTTCTTCCTCTAAACCCCAAACCAATTGGCCCCTCTGCATCTCCGGCACCCACTCAGCCACCCCTCCCTTCGGCTGCACCACCTTCTTCCCTTTCCGCTGCCAGTGCCTCCCTCAAATACTCTAACCAAATTTAGGCTAAAAATCCAAAAAGATCCCAAAAATCCACCTAAGTAACAAATTGAACAAATTGCAAAAACTCAACTCAGCAACACCACCAATCTGACCTCACACAAAATCAAAATCAAAATCGATCCAAAACCAAATACAACTCAAAAATACTAACAAATTATATACAAATCAAACACCTAAAACAAAGAACCAAAATCCCAAAATCCAGAGCAAACTCATAACCTCCACATTGTTGAATCCTTAAACAAAATCGAATCAAGAACAATCTTTCCCAACTCAACAACAACAATTTCCCAAATTCTAAATCAAAACCAAAATCTAGAAATCGAAATACAAAACAAAAACACAAAAATTGAATTCCAATCCAAATCAAAACAAAAAAATTGAGAAACTCAATTCCAAACCCAAATAAAAATTGATATGAACCTTGGTTGGACTGGGTTATTGTTGAGTTAAGACACGCCACCAACGAACCCAAAAAAGGCCAAAAACCCAAGAAAAGTTTCTCTTCCATCTTCCCTTCTCACTTCAATTCAAATCCCATCAACATCATCTTATTCTACCGTGATCTTTGTCGATCTCTCAAGGAATAACCAGAAGAAAACGTGAGCAGAAGTTTCATTGCTTAAGTGGGTTGCATCGCCATAGAGGGCGATGTTCATGGGTCGCAAAGGTGGATTGCGACATTCATGGGTAACAGAGGTGGATCGCAGCATTTGTGGGTAACAAAGGTGTGTCACAGTAATGGGTGCAATGGTGGGCAAGGAGATCACGACAGGGTGTGGGTGGGAAGTCGGAGTGGGGGGATGGGAGGCTAGAGTGTTTGGAAGCTTTTTGGATGGGAAAAAGATGAAGTGTTTAATCAGGAATTAATTTTTTATTATTATTTATTAATAGTTTTTAATTATTTTAAATATTTTTTTTTTATAAACTAATTCTTTTAATATGAGTATTTTACTAAAATACCCTTGCATGAAATCCTTGTGCTATGATTTAACGAAAAACGTTAATTTTTTGAATAGAATGGTCATTTAAAAAAATTGTCATTTTATTGAATGTTTGACCGGTACATTCTAATTCTTAAGGAATGACATCGGGACAAACTCTATAGTTGAGGGGCATCTGACATTTTTAATCCTAATAAAAAATAGTTATTAAGATATTTAAATTAGTAAATCAATAAGAAATTAGTAACAAAGAAAGATAAAAACATGAAAATCTAGTAGCTTCTCCAAGTTTAACTTTTTTAGTGGCTCTTTTTATCTCTATTTTCAAATTATTTTATTTTATTTTTTTGGCTAAAAGAAGCAACAACCAAAGAGAGCTTGAGATGAGAGATGGAAGACAAATTAGAAATTTTAATTTTAATTTTAATTTTTTATTATTTTAATTTTTATTTTTACAAAGTGTATCAATTTATAAATAAAGAAAAAAAATATTTGTAGATTCTTATAGAAAAAAAAATTAATGATTTTTAATTTTTTAGCATATTATCGTTAGTATTTGTTTTACAACTATTATCGTTAGTAATTATGACAAATTTGAAAAAACTAACTATGCTTTAAAGTATTTAAATATTGTAATCTATAATTAAATTGTTAAAATTTTTTTGACTTTTTAAATCTGAAAATGTCAAAAAAAAAAATAGGGTTTAATTGTTCAACTTTAAAAAAATATAGAAGAGTTAATGGGTTTTTTAAATATATATTTTTTTCTTTTGTGTCTAAAAAATTAAATGATTAATATTAAAAAATAATTATTAAAAGCATGGGAAAATTATATATTAGTACCCTCTAGTTTGACAAAGTTTCAAAAGGTACATCAAATTTTGAAAAATACCAAAAATAGGCTTCAAATTTACCATAAGGGTTAATTACATTTTGATACCCTCTAGTTTGAGAAAATTCAAAAAGGATCTTTGGTTTTCAAAAATTCAAAATCTACCACTTTATTTTATACAAATTTCATTATGGCACCCTCAAAAGCAGTTTGAACACTTAAAATATGTCTTTTTAAAATCTCTTTCTCATTATGGTACCATGGTGGTTTGGGTATTTAAAAAGACATCTTTTAAGGGTAAAAAAGTCTTTTAAGTTCCCAAACAACCAAGGTAGCATAATGAGGAAGATATCTTAAAAAGACGTCATTTTAAGTGTCCAAACAACTTTTTCAGGGTACCATAATTAAATTTATATAAAATAAAGGGGTAGATCTTGATATTTTTGAAAATCAGAAGTCATTTCGAACATTTTGTCAAACTAGAGAGTACCAAAATGTAATTACACTATAATTATGTCTAGTTACCATGAACTCACCAATTTTTTTTATAAAAAAAAAATACCAAAACTATCATTGAGTTTCAAATTAAAATAATCTATAAAATAAAAATATTAATAAAAAAATATGAACAAAATGAAAACACAAAACGTAAACGTAATCAACATTAACTTAACCTAACCTGCACTCCCCGACTACTCTGACATCCACCTCTATTTTTCCGGCCTTACCTCCATTTTTTTTTGGCTCCATCTCCATTATTTCCAATCTCCACCTCCATTATTTTTGGTTATCTTACATGCACAAAAACAAAATCTTACAAAAAATCTTACAAACATTGCCGACAACCCATTTCCAAAACTTGGAATACACTAGATTCACCAAGCCAATAACAAATCAGAGAAAGCAAACCCACTTCCACAGATTTTCAGGCTCAATTTGAACTCCCCATCAATTTATTGTCACTAACCCCAAAGCCAAACAACTATAGAAAACAAAGAAATCCAGAAATCAACCCTTTCCCCGTTATTTCAACCTACAAATTCTAGTTATCAAAGGAAACTAAACCAAAACCCAAAAATTAAAACAAATACTAGAAATCAAACCAATCTCCAAAACAAAAACCCATTACTTCTACGTCGTGTCAATAGACTTTGCCAAGTGGCCGAGCGACGATGTTGGGGTCGTAAGTCGCCGTTGGTACTATCATGTGCTTTAACAAGAACCCAAACGGGCTTTACGATATCAGCTTCAAAAAAATACCCATTTGATTAAAACAAAATTGTGAGAAACTTATTGCCCCCCAAAAACAGAAACAAAAACTTATCCATTATTGGTAAGCCACCAGTACGATTAGGGATTGTTGCTCTAATTTTTGGTTTGGGTTTAGGTGGGATTAGGGATTGAGGGTGCGAGATTGGGGTTTTTGTTTTTTTTTTTTTTAGCGCTAGTGTCTTGGTTAGGGGGAGGTGAGTCGGCGACAGAAGGTATGGATTTGTGATTGAGGGTTGGCGAAGTGGTTGGCGACGGAGGACCACCAAAATGGTTGGCAACGGAAGAGGGCAGATAAAGATGAAGATCTAGATTTTTTAGCGTTTTGCTTTTGCGATTATTATTATTATAATTGTTTTAGGTTTGTTTTAATGTTTTTTATTAATATTTTAAATAAATTTTTATTTTAATTTAAACTCAGAGGTAGTTTTAATATGTATATATATATTATTTTCAAAAAGGTGCATTCAGAGTAAGTAAACAAAATTATAATAAACTAGAAGCCTAGGCTTGCACTAAAAGAAAAAAGGTCTATAGCGGCAATTCTATTGCGACGACAAGACATGTCGTCAGTATAGATTGGATTTATACCGACAACATGTCTTGTCGTCGCAATAGAGCCGCCGCTAAATCTAATCTATACTGACAACATGTCTTGTCGTCTGAATAGAGTTGCCATTATTCGTGGACTATATTTTGCGGGATTATTTTATTTCCCAAGAAACCTATAGTGACGAAATGTCGTCGGTATAGAGTAAAACCTTGTCACAAATTTTCTTGCATTTTAGGCACCAAACTTTGGTCTTCAAGGTGAAATTAAGGCGGCAATTTTTTCGTACCTCTCTATTGTGACGACTATGTCGTCGCTATAGAGCAAAAGTCCACATTTTGGTCTTCGAGCTGAAATTTAGGTATTGGAATTCCCTGTGTGACACTATTGCAACGACGCATCGTCGCTATAACTTAAAAACTCTGACCAATTGCGATGACAGGTCGTTTCTATATCTTAAAAGTCGTCGCTATAAGGTCATTACTTTAAATCGGACATAAACTTTCTTCTTCCTCGTTTCTCTTCTCTTCTCCAAAAAACATCGCCTCTCCTCTGCCACTTCTCCGCCAAGTATCCTCTACTTTCCGTAGTTTATCTTCCCCACTCTTATTCGGTATAAATTTCAACCCTTTTATCTTTGATTTTGTTGGAGTTTTAGATAGTTTTGTGAAGTTTTTTCTTCTTTCTATTTTGTAAAGTTATTAGATTTTAGTTGATTTTGATTTGTGCATTTCTTGATTTTATATTGATTTTCTATATTTTGGGAAAAACATTTGAGGTCTATGTTAAATATCTGGTTATTGTTGTTGATTTTTTGGGTAAAATTTGGAATACAAGTAGAATTTCTGACTCTTGCTGTTGATTTTCGGTATTTTGGGCAAAAATCTGAGGTTTATGTTGAATTTCTGGTTATTGTTATTGATTTTTTGCTATTTTGAGTAAAATCAGGAATATAGGTTGAATTTTTTGCTTTTGTTGTTGATTTTCGGTATTTTGTGCAAAATGTGGAATACATGTTGAATTTTTGGCTTTTTTTGTTGATTTCTAGTATTTTTTACAAAATCTAGAATATATGTTGAGTTTCTGGCTATTATGTTGATTTTTATGTATTTTGTGAGAAAGGTGAAATATGTTAAATTTATGGCTTTTTTTTGTTGATTTTCTACATTTTTTACTAGATATGGCAGATGTGATATCACACGGAGGTGATGCCGGAGGCAATCCATCACATCCGGGCAGTTCACGAGTATCGGCTCATTGCGAGTCATGTAAGTATTACAATTACTATTTATTGTTTTATTTTAATAGATAATTTTTTTTTTTTACTAACAAAAATATTAAATTTTTTTTTTATATAAATGTAGCAAAACCGAGAAAAAAATGCACCTTGAAAGGACTCAACTTATAGCAGTGGTTCCTGGAAAATGGGGATAGGCTATTGTCTGTTCAGTTGGACTGGTTGGAGCGAACACTGTTAGGATAAGTGCTATGTAAAGCAACGTTTTATCCTAATATGTAAAGACATTTATTTATTAATTGAAATAAAGAAATTCGAGTTTATTTGAGTATATGTTAGATT
>WUAT03336841.1:0-10586 GCA_010015005.3 Ulmus americana | reverse complement strand
TTGATTAGAAACAAATCAAAGGGCTAGAAAGATATAACAAGAAGATAATAACGAAATAACAGAAATGGTAAAATACATATAGAAACTAAACTAACTAACATAACTAATACTAAGTCTTATCAGAAGGAGATATAGCGAGAATTGGAAAACGTGTAAAGGAACTTGTAGGTGTGTTAGGCTAGAGGCTTGTAAGTCATAGTAGTGATGATTGCTTGGAAGAAGGACTATCGGGATTGGGGCGTTTGGATTCTCAAGAGACCGTTAAGATGAGGGAAATTTGAATTTTTGAAATTTTGAGAGTTGTTTTATTCCCAATATTTATTTCAAAAAATCTCAAATAAAAAAGAGGCAATTGGATGGGAAAAATGAGCTTGTCCACGTGGCAAAAGAAGATTAAAGAAATGTGGGCCAAAGTCAACAAAGGAATGGGTGTAATTAAGGAATTTCTTGCGGGACAAGAGTTCCATTTAGTTTTGAAGGATGGTTGTCAAAGGGTCCACCGAAAGAAGGAATACGCCGAATGATATCTTCGGATGAAGGCCTTCTGGAGGGGAAGTCTAGAGAGAGAGGATTGTGTGGGTTATCCTTGGTAAGGTTCATTTGGAGGAGAGTCATTTGGAGGAGTCATATGGGATAATGACGTGACAAAAGATTAGAGGCCATTGGTTCATCTATAAATATCTAGGAATTCTTGTGTAATTTCATTATGTACTGTTTTGGGGAGAAATATTTGAGAGCTCATTTGAAAATCAAGGAAATTTCTCTTCTTGAAATTCTAGTATTTTTTGTATTCTTTGAGTGTTCTTGGGATTTTCAAAGTTCTTTAAAGAAAAGTATAAGATTTGAGTGAAAGATTGTAATTTGATCGAGGAAGATTGATAATTAAAAGATTTCATATCACAAAACAAGAGAAAATCAGGAAAAGAAAGAACAAGAAGAAAAATTATCATTGATTAAGATCTGAAAAGATTAGTTACACAACTTATATGCACGATCTGTGATTTGCAAGATACGCCAAAAAAAAAAAAAAAGAACAACTTGCTCTATAATAATTGTCAACAACCAACAATTACCTATTATGATAGCTAAGATAACTAAGCTAACTAATACTAACTAAATCACTTGTTTATCAATCCACTTGTCTAACTAATTGCTAATCAATTCGTTAACACTTCCCCTTAGGATGGAATATGGATTATGAGAAGTCCCATCTTGTTTATCAGCTGCTGAAATTGTGTTGGAAGCAGTGCTTTGGTGAACACATATACCAATTGATGATGAGTGGATACATGAAGAGTTTTAAGCTTGCATGACTGAATCTTTTCTCTAACCAAGTGGCAATCTATCTCCATATGCTGGGTACGCTCGTGAAAAACTGGATTTGCAGCTATATGCAATGTTGTCTAGTTATCACAGTACATAACAAGAAGTTTTTCATGCCCAACACCAAGCTCCTTCAAGAGTAAATGCAACCAAGTCAATTCACAACTCGCAGTAGCAATGGACCTATATTGTGCTGTTGCTGAGGATCTAGAGACAGTTTCTTGCTTCTTTGAATTCCAAGAGATCAGAGAATTGCCAAAAAAAGTACAAAAACCAGAGATGGATATTCTCGTATCAGGACAATACCCCTAGTCAACATTTACAAAAGCCTTAAGTTTGTACACTTTCATTGCAACAACATTATACCTCTACATACGCCTTAAGTTGGACCTCTAAGTTAGATGGAAAGAACAAACCAAGACAAAGAGAAGATTTGACATACTGAAGGACTCTTTGAGCTGCTTTAAGATGTGGCACTTTGGGATTTGCTAAGAACTTGCTTAAATGACTTACGCTGAGAAAAATATATGGCCTAGTAATTGTCAAATATAAAAGTTTCCCTATCGTTCTTATGAAAAGTATAGAATCCTCTATGGCTTCACCTTCATCCTTATATATTTTGAGGTTTACTTCCATTAGAGTAGATACTGGTTTGCAATCGAAAAACCTACATCAAATAGGAGCTGCAAAGCATAATGCCTTTGAGTTACTAATATACCCTTTTCAGTTATTCCAACTTAAACCAAGGAAGAATCTAAAATCTCCTAGGTCATTTAACTTGAATTTTCTGTCCAAAGTAGCCTTTAATTCCTTTACTGCTTGCATATTATTACTTGCTATGTTGATATCATCAATATAGGCAAGTAAAGCAATGAAAATAGATCTTGTACTCTTGATGAATAAGGAATGATCAATGGAAGATTGATGAAATTTTTCTACCAACAATGAACTAGAAAACTTAGCATACTATTGTCTAGAGGCCTGCTTTAAACTATATGGAGACTTATGCAATCTACATACATGATTAATAGGCAAATTCCCCCCTTAGGACAATACCCTTGAGGAATTGTCATAAAAACTTCTTCATCGTGATCACCATGAAGAAACACATTATTAACATCAAGGTGGTGTAAAAACCAACCATTAATAGTAGCAAGAGCAAGCAAAAGCTTGATAGTAATAATTTTTGTAGCCGGGGAAAAAGTATCAATGTAATTTATGCTTTTTTGTTGATTGTATCCCTTAGCAACTAAACGTGCTTTGTACCTCTCAACAGTGCCATCAACATTGTATTTCACCTTGTAAACCCACTTGCAACCAACAACATGTTTCCCTGTAGGTAGGCTAACTATGGACCAAGTTTTATTTGCTTGCAACATGTTTCTTAGCTGACATAGTTGCTTCCTACTTTGGTTTACTAGCAGCTTGGTTGTAAATCAAGTTCATAATGATTGGAAACTAAGAAAACAACTGCTCTAAATGAAGGACATAATTTGGTATAACCAAGTACGTGAGAAAGAGGATAAGGAGTGGAAGAAGAATTATCAATACCACGATGCATAATCAGCCCACAATGATAACCCTGTAAGGAAGAAGGCCTTGTAACAACTTTGTAAGACCTTGTTTCTTCGACATCGGTACAAATAAGAGAAGAAGAAGGGTCAAAATGCATCTGGTTTGAAACTGGCATAGGCAAAAATGAGGAACTAAAAAGATCATCAAATTCTCTAGAAGAAGGAAAACTAGTGAACAAAGGAAAAAAAAAAATTCATGAAACTTGACATCATGAGAAAAAAAAAAAAACTTTTCATGCCAAAGGGATAACTAAGGAAAAGACAAGCCCTTGCACATGGAGAAACTTGTCCCTAGAACTTAAGAGTGTAGAGGCATAACACGGACAATCGAATGGTTTCAAATGATCATAAACATGACATTTGTGATACAGGATTTCATAAGGAGATCGATGTCTAAGAATATGAGAAGGAGTTTTATTAATCAAGTAGGTAGCAGTAGCAACACAAACACTCCAAAACTTGAGAGAAATACCAAACTGAAATAATAGAGCTCTGGCCACGTTAAGTAAATGTTGATGTTTTCATTCAACCAAAGCACTATGTTTAAGTCTGTCAACACAAGAATGATAGTGTGTAACACCTTGTTTAGAGTAAAAATCTAAAAAATAGTTCTTTGGCATTATTCAATCTATCCCCTTTAATAACAACCCTAACCATGGTAAAAAAAAAAAACATAGGAATAATCTGCTGAGCCTCTAATTAGAATGCAAAAAATAAGTCCATGTATAACGTGAACAATCATCAACAATTGTCAGTAAATTCTTGTATCCTTCTATTGATATAGTGTGAAAAAGGTCCCCATATGTCATAATGAATCAATTCAAAAGACAAACGTCTTTGTTTAGCCAAATGACAAACAAAATAATGAAAATCTGTTTTAGTATAATTATCAAAAGATAGACCCTTCTTGGAAGACTGTAGCTTGACACAAGAAGAATGTCCCAAACTATAGTGCCAATGCTCCTCATCAGATGGTAAGGAAAAAGAACGAACTCTTAACTCTTGCATCAGCAAGTAGTATAGATTCCCAATTTCTTACACCTCCCAATCAGGACTACCTATGAAATGTCCTGAATTTCACAAGAATTAGTAGAGATAACCAAAGAAAAATGAGCACTTTGGATAAGGGAACTAAGAGAGAGAAGTTTGTATTTGAAACTAGGAACAAATAAGACTTTTTCCATTAAAAACTGAGATGAAAGTCTAACTTTTCCAATACAAGCAATAGAGGCATATACTAACCGTAGGTAAAATGACATGTGAAGTAGTAACAACATCGTCAAAAGATTCAAAACAAGCAATATCATGACAAACATGATGTTTTGCCCTTGTGTCAATAATCCAAGCATGAGATGGTATATTAGAAGTTTTACCAGTAAAATTAGAGACCATGGGTTACTGATTCGGATTATTGGTAGTAGATGAAGAAGTCTGCAATTGAGAACCTAAAAGGGCTATCAACTGTTGACATTGACTGGAAGATAGATTAGAAGTGGCTGACACCAAACTTCCTGACTGGTTTGAAGCAAAATCTTTACAATGTTCATAAGCAATCCCAGTCTGGTTAACAACATGCTTGGTACAATTACTAGGAAAAACTTAATTCTTAAACTTGAACCCTGGTAGATAACCATGAAGTTTATAATATTGGTCAATCATATGGGCATTAAAACCACAATGAGAACAAAGAATTTGTTCATAATTTCCCTTGTAATGACTTGAACACTGATTAGAACCACCATTTGAGACTCCAAGTATAGCAAACTCTAGAGTTTTAGAGGTCAGAGTGCATTGTCTTTCTTCTTGAACAACTAAGGAAAACACCTTGTTAATAGGTGGAAGGGGCTCTTGCATAAGAATTTGAGCATGAATTTGGGCATATAACTCATTTAATCCCATTAGAAATTGTATAACATACTCTAGTTGTTGATAACCCATTAAGGCTTTCATTCCTCTATAAGTACACGTAGGAGCTGGCCTAAAATCCTTTAACTTATCCCATAGAATCTTGAGCTTAGTGTAGTAACTACTAACATCATCAGACCCTTCTGCAATCACTTTAGAAACAACATAAAGTATCGAAGACATCATCATACTATTGCAACGACACTAAGAATTGTAAAGATCATCAGTAATAAGGGGAGGCAAAAGAATACCATCCATAAAACAAAGTTTGTTCTTAGTGATCAAAGCCATTATCATGACATAGGTCTAGGAATTATAATTGTTACCAACAACCTGATGTGAAACTAGATTTAAACCGCAATGATCACTATTACTCATATAGAAAGACTATTGGAATCCTTAGAAATAGAGTGACTAGAATTATCAAGATTTGCAAATTGATTACCATTGCCTCCATTTTTAATGTTCGATCCTCCACTATTTCTACCATTATTGGCCTGAGAACCACTTCCATGAGCCATGAACAAAAGAAGAAGAGACAAAGAAAGAAGATCACCAAGAATCATAGAAGAAACACGGTCAACAAGATCAGAGAAGAAAAACAATCACCAAGGATCGAAAAAGAGAAAACATCAGAGAATCACGCAAAATGAATGCTCTGATACCATATCACAAAACAAGAGAAAATTGAGAAAAGAAAGAACAAGAAGGAAAATTCTCATTGTTTAAGATCTGAAAAGATTAGTTACGCAGCTTATACACAATTTGTGATCTACAAGATAAGCCAAAAATTTTTTTTTCTCTATAGCAGTTGTCAATAACCAACAATTAGCTGCCATGACATCTAAGATAACTAAGTTGACTAATACTAATTAACTAAATCACTTGTTTATCAATTTACTTGGCTAACTAATTGCTAACCATTTCGTTAATAGTTCATTGTTTGTTTAGGATTTACGCACATTCAATATCTTTGTCTAAAGAAGGATGTCGCCAACTTTTAAGAGGATGACACCAATTAATCGAGGCTCAAACCAACATTGCTAAGGCACTCAATCCAAGTTACAAAGGCTACACCCATCCGAGGTTCCCTTCGATATAAGAGAGACTTCACTTGTTTCAATTGCTCTAGGATTTCACTATGCTCTAAAGAAGGCTTAGCAGTCTTAAGAAGATGGGGAAAATGGCCTCATCTTCTCCTACTTCCTCCTTATCACTCCTAATGAACTGGTTTGTTGAAGGACTAGGCCTATCTACTAATTTCCCACTTCGGGTTGTAATTGCATTTACCCCCTTAGTGTTTTGAGATTTTGGGTTAGGTTGAGGTTGAGAGGGAAACCTACCCTTTTCTTGAACCAACTCGGAGAGAGTACTATTAATCCTACCCATGCCACCCTTTAACTCTTGTATATCCTCCGTATTCTTCTTTTGCAACTCTACTAGTGCTTGAATTTGGTCCTCTATGGGGTTCCTAAGTTATTATCATCCCAAGTTGCTATGGATCTAGGCTTAAGGGAGTACAACCATACCTTGGCTTTATCCTTAAGGGAGAATGGGAAAAACCTAAGCCTAACTATATCTAGAGTTTGAAGTTGGCCTTGAAATGTCACTACTACCTCTTCAAATTCCCAAATGTGGACATAAGGATTTTCATTATCTAAGCCATGAAAAGTGGGTAATAGTTGGATTATTTCGAGTTTAAACTCTTGGTTAGGGGTGTTGGGTGGAAATACTATGCAAGATGGGGTTGAGGTCCTAGTGGAATTTATGTATCCATTTATGGACTTATTAGCATAAAGAGAATTATCACGGGGAGGGTCATTAAGCGAGGGGTTAACTAAGATTTCTATAGTTTGAGGTTCGGAAGAATTACTACTATATTCAGTTTCCAAAGAGGTTTCACTACTAAAGTAAAACTAGGTAAACTAGATTTTTCTACTATGATCTTAATAAATCTTCCTCGAGAGCCACGAATCCTAGGCATAAACTCTAATCCTAACTCAAATTATGAATAACAAAAGTAATCAAAAAGAGAAATTAACAAAAATAAAAATAACTAATTAAAACTTATACTTACCTAAAAAGAAACTAAACAAAAATAAATCTAGTCCTAAAAATAAATTAACATAACAAAAGATAAAAAATAAAACAAAAACAAAAACAAATCTAATCCTAGAATTAAAAAAGAGAATAAATCTAATCCTAAAAATAACAAAACTAAAAGTAAAGGAAATATATTACCTCGTTTTGCGTAGAAGTTTGAATTAAGCACAAAACTGACTCGTCTTACAAAATATCAAACAACGACAATCATATAAAATTGATCTAAGTTGATTAATTAATATTAACATTGACCGACATAAGAGAAGCATGACTGTACTTATATTTGTTTATGAATAAAATAAATCTAATAACCTATCTCTCACATAGATTATTGTTCTATCTCTCACATAGAAATAATCTTAGATAAATTAATAAAATATCTGTCATATGAATAAATAATTTTTTATTAAGAAGGAATTGAAACTAAATACAATTGTTATCTGTCACATAACATAAATAAAAAAAATTAAAGAAAAGGAGAGACTACACCTATGAGATTTACTCTAGCTTTGCTATAGGCTTCAGCTATAAAACATCTTCCTCTTGAATAATCGATTGAATTAATGCTTGGATATATGAGGTAGAAGGTGCCCTAAGGGATCTATTTATAATACAAAAGGTTTGGGGGTATTTGGGGATAAAGATTAACATTAAAAACCTTAAAAGATAGAGTTCAAATAATTTTAAAAAAATAAAAATCGAGCTGGCTCCGCGACTAATATTTTCAAGCACCTAGGACAGACAATCGATATACGAAATATGGGTGCCTAGGTGTGGATTTCCAGCGCCATGGCACTAAAGCCATTAGTTTTAATATTTTAACGTTCAATTTAGCCCTGGATGTCTTCATGAACATTGTAGCCCTTTCTCTTATCTTTCCAAAGCCACTATAATCACCTCATTTGGACTTTGGATGAAGAAGTTATGACCAAAATACTAAAGCATGTTCAGGATCAAACTTACCCGAATTTTTAGCACTTCGACTTTTCCTTCTATTGAACTTCTATGGCTTCCAAACCCACTCTTCAGCTCTGAATTGCTTAGACACTATCCTGCTATTATCAATCTTTACTTTTAACCTTCTTTTAAGTTCAAGACACTTGAAAATGCATGAAAACAAACTGTGACACTGAAAATAACACTTAAGAAATATTAAGGCATAAATTTATGATCTAAACCCTAAAACAACCATAAATGCTAACAAATATACAACGATTTATATGCATTTTTTTAGCTCTACTCATAGATGGAGTAGAAAAGAAAGGTATATGCTCAAGAAACACAGCATGACGAGACACATAAATTTTATGAGTAACTAGATCAAAATGACGATACCCATTTTTACCTTCACTAAAACCAAGAAAGACACAAATAGCAGAGCGAGAGGAAACCTTGCTATAATCTGCATAAGGATGAAGAACAAAACAAGTACAACCAAAAACTCTAAAGAAAGAATAATCAAGAGTAGACCCATACAACTTTTGGAAAGGAGACAAACCTAAAATATGAGAACATGGAATTGTATTAATCAAACTTATAGCAATAAGAACAGCTTCACCCCAAAACTTACTAGGAATTGAAGTAGACAATAAGAGAGAATGAATAGTTTCAACAATGTCCCTATGTTTTCTTTCAGCAACACCATTTTGCTCACGAGTATTTGTACATGAATTTTGGTCAATAGTTCCATCTAAGGTAAGCAACTCACAAAATTTATTATACCCCACCCAAATCACACGTAAAACATTTGATAATTGTAGAATGTTGAGTTTTGATAAGTGTCTGAAAGGCTTTATATATCTCAAAGAATTCAGAATGATGTTTCATCAAATAAACCTAACAATAACGAGTATAATCCTCAATAACAAAAAAAAAAACATAATATCGAGACCCTCTTTTTGTAGCAACAAGAGAAGGTCCCCAAACATCAAAATGAATCAAATCAAATAGAGAAGAAGAAATAGAAATAATTCGATTAAAAGGTAAAGCAAAAAAATTTGCTTGTTTACACCCACTAATTTCAGAAATATCAAGAGTTTGCAAATTTTCTAAAGCCCTGTGGATGCCAAAATCTTAAATGAGAGGCTGAAACATGACCAATACGAGAATGCCATAAATAAAACTAGAAGAATAGCTCATCCAAAATATATAGTTCCCCTTTTCTACGACCGGTCCCAATCAGCTTCTGAGACTGTAGATTATGAACATAACAAGAAGAAGAGGAAAAGGTGACTAAGTTACAAGAATCACATAACTGACCAATAGAAGTAAGATTTAATGTGAGTTTCAGAATATGATAAACATCAGGGAGAGATAAGTGAGGCATGACAACATAACCAACACTTGCTAAAGGCATAGGAGTGCCATCAATAGTCATGACAGGAATAAAAGACAATGGATATATAGAAGCAAAAGACAAAGAATCTGAAGAATATGATGTGAAGCTCTAGAATCCAAGACCCATATAGAAGATGACATACCTGAAGAACTATTAGGCAACTGGCCTACGAAAGAAGAAGTAGACATAGATTGTGGCTGTAAGGAGAAAAACTTCTGAAATTGCTCATCCAGAGTACTTGGATCGTTGAAAGGACCTAATGAAGCTATTGCTACATTATTAAACTGTGGTGGTTGAAACCATGTGGTGGTCGAAACCATGTGGTGTTCTATGAGCATTAGATTGAGACTGGTTTCCAAACTTCCAAGCTTGAGATTACTGCTACGTTTGATTATGTTGTCTCAACTTAGGACACGAAGTCTTCCAATGACCTTTATGCTTACAGAAACTACACTCGTTGAAGCAAAACCTTGTGTAAGGCTTATTTTGATTATTAGAGGGTTGCTTAGAGAGTACTGCTAACACAGAAGGATTAGAAGTAGAAATAATTCTCTTTTCAAAATAAGACTTAAGACATAATTCTTCACCCAATAGCTCACTGACAACTGAGTCAACAGAAGGAAGTGGAGAACGATACTAAATTGAGCCTCTAAGTCCTTCAAAATCACTACGAAGTTCCATTAAAAATTGTACCAATCGTTGCTTCTCTCTACGAGAAATTTACGAACCACATGCTTTTAATTCTGTTGATTCTATAAGAGCCAATTGATTCCAATGATCTGTCATAGCATGATAAAACTCTTGAATACTTGTATTATTTTGTTGAAGAGCATGTGTGTCATTCTCCATATGATACTACTTTGTAAAATTTGAATGAGTGAATAACCTCTACAGTTGATCCCAAACCTCCTTTGTTATTTCATACTTCGCCAACTGTGTACTTATGGAATGTTCAACATAATTGTTAACCCAAGTAATACTTTTTGCATTGTTTGCTTCCTAGACATCTAAAAAAGTTTCATAATCCATATTTATATTCTTGGGAAATTTTTTAGGCTTTGCCTTGAACCCTAGGGAACTCACCGCAAAGTTAGATCCACGAAAGCTATGTTTGAGATAAACTTCCTCCCACATGGAAACTTGCTCTGATACTATGTTAAACTATTCAAAGTAAACAGAGGGAAAAACACAAATATAAATGAAAAAAAGATGCTAGGGTTTCATTGATATTGCAGAATGCAAAGGAATACAAAAGGTGAGTTTTACTTAAGTTCAAAGAGGCGTTTGAGTCAGCTTTTAGAAATGATGAAGATGGATTTAAGTACTATTAGCCCCATGTGTGG
>WUAT03336730.1:0-10587 GCA_010015005.3 Ulmus americana | reverse complement strand
CAAATAACAAGCGGCTCTATTGCAATGAAGGGCAGTCTTCTGAAGCCTCATCTTAGCCATAGCCAGGGCTTCCGTGTAAAACCCTAGCGCTTCCTTATTCCTCCCTTCACGATACTTCTGGTGGGAGAGATCGATCTTGTTCGAAGGCGCCGAAGCCCTGGTTTTCCCCCCCCCCCCCCCCCCCCCCCACAAACTAACCTGGAACGCCCAGATTCCCAAAAGCTCTCTGCAAATCCTACGAATGTTGGGAATTTTGAAGCAAAGAAGGTTTAGGGTTCCAAATTCAAGTTTAATAGGAGTGAATGAACCCCCATAGGCCTGCTTATCTTGGCTCCCTTCCCGGTTGTACAACCTCTCACACGAACCCTCATAGTCGTCGCTCAGCTCATGGTGAGATTTATGGTCCTTGTCCAATCGGTGATGGCAGTGGTGATTGGAATCCCTAGAACACTGTGGTCGCATTCTTCTGGTGCCTTTGGTGAATTTCGGGAAATTGGGAGATGAGGAATAGTTGTGGGAAATTGGTAAAGTGCGCTACTTTTAAAAGAAATAAAGAAAAGTACCTTTTTTTTTAGTAATAAGAACGGGCATTTTTTTCTGTAAAGGCGGTTTCCTTCAATTTTCTCAAATGATGTAATAGCATTTTTTCAAAAACATGGGAATGACATTCTATTAAAACTCCTTTTTCTTGTAGTGATACCACTAGAAAAGTTCCTTTGCTATGGTTCTAATCAATCAATCCCAGAACCCCAATACAAAACAAATAAACCCTCCCAAGAATTTCACCAAAATAGTCTCTCAAAACCTCTCCCCTATGTTGCTAAATAACCTAACCGCCTCTCTCTTAGAAGATATCCAAACTGGGGGTCTCACCCTTTTCTTTTTTGCTGATAACATTTGCTACTTATATTGAGCATAGCTTCAGGAAATCAATTAAGTGAGAGACTAACACAAAATAGGAGTCCTAGTGGGAGATCAGTTAGTCAATACTAACACAAAATAGGATTCCTAGTGGAAGATCACTTAGAGTCAATCTCTTTCAAAAGGTTTAATAAAACTATTTTCTTCACGCCCAACAATAAGAAGAAAAGGGACCCAAATATCCCTAAGAAACCAGTATAAATCCATCTATATATCCACATAGAGATCTTTATCAAGTTCAAAAGCCTTTTGGAAGCTCCCATCAAAATCCCCATAAAACTCAATCTACAAAGGAAAATAGTCAATAAAATGAGCTACTTCCACACCTTTTTCTCATACCGATTCCAAACAATCCAATTCAAAATCAGAAGAAAATGTCTCAAATTCGCCTCCTCGCTATACAAGACAGCCTTTGACACTGTCTCCCTAATACCTCTTCATCGATTTCTTCCATAATACCTCTTTCTGGTGACCATTCTTATCATGATATTGAAGGTGAACTTCGAGAAAAACAATTTTCGAGAAATTTTCGCTGATAATCACTTGATCTCATCTCTTCAGATGTCTTGCACTACAATCAATAGTGTCTATATCAATTATGATTTTCGTCGCTACATATTAGCCAAATAAGTCTGTGCATGTTGTCTAATTGCGACGACTATCTTGTCATCGGTATAGGTTTTAAGACTATAAGACGTCGCTATATTGTTTTTTAATTTGTTTTATAAAATCAAAAAACATTCAAATTAATATTCTGAAAACTTCTTAATATACATATCAACTTAATATAAAAAATATAAATAAAAATAAAGGTTTATAACTTATGTTGTAAAAGGTAACAAACAAAAACCTAAGGATCCCCCAAATGTACATCATCTTTGTCAGCGTCTTTGTCCTGATCATCCTAAGGCAGCATGATTGAAGAGGTCTTTCGGCTGCTGAAATTTAGGCAATTGAGCTTGTAGACAATCAACGAGTCATTGCATAGAAGCCTCAGTAGCAGTTGCCCTAGCATTAGCCCATTCCACAGCAAACTGAGAAGCAGCCATCTCATTAGCACTAGTCTAGAAAAAATATCATGATACAGATGGGGCCCGTGAAGTATAGTAGACAAACAAGATGCACCAACGCCATTCACTCTCCGTCAAACTCTTCTTACGGGGCCCCGTCTTTTGCCCAGTACTTGTCTTATAATGGCGTGCTCATCCACCTCTATGCCTGACGAATTGGCCACCTAAGTCTAAGTCTGAGTCCGAGACTCCAACTCCCCAACCTGTTTAGACTAAAATTTAAAAACAATATTAAATAACCAAAACTTAATACTCAAAATAATTTACAAAACTATAATCAAAACATAATCCTCATGTGCAACAGTGTTCCCCCATTGGCCTTTTTTATCCATATGAACATCTTAAATGACTCAATAACTCTAGGCCTTTGTTGTGTTTCAAGGTTCCTCTACAAAAAATTAATAAGGTCAGTAGTAACATTTATAATTAACATTAATTTATAAGTAAAATTTTATAAATTAAAAAAACTTATTGCCTTATCGTAGCAAGTAGCCGAAAAAATCTTCGAGCCTTGCAAACTAGTATACTTTGCCCTAGCTCAGTTAGCTTTATTTTCTAGGAACGTGCATGGAAAAAAAAATTAAACATATTAAATAAACTTGCAAAAAAAAAAAATAGAGTGTAATTAAATCATGTAAAATAAATGTAATACTTACAAGAAATTTTGAACTTGTAAACAAATACACACACTTTTTCCAATTATCATCGCCAACTTGCCGAATGGAATGGTTGGCCCATGCTCTGTTTAGTGTTTACTGGCCTTCATCTTATAGTCGCGGTATCGATCAACTACGTGCCGATCAATACTCGCTATAATTGCTTGGTCCTCCAACTCTGAACGATCGCCCCTAATATCAAAAAACAACTATAATAATTTGAATTAGATAAGTTGAAACTAACTAATTAATTTAGTGAAATAAGTAAACAATAAAGTTCAGATTAATTACCTCAACCACACTCAAGACACAACATCTCAAGTGCTTCGGAACATCCATCCCTTATAGTTAACATGTGGGCACGGAGAACTTGATCTCGTTCCCCACACACTTGGCAAAAATTCCCACATTAACCCCAATCGGGTGCAACATATGCTCAACTATGTCGAACATAATGGGCAATGGTCTACTCCCGTTGGCCAGCCATTTTTTTTTTTTGGTAAATTTAGGCCTTTTGATTGAGACCTTCTTTTTGCTACAGGTGCTAAATTAAAAAAAATAATAATAATTGTTAATAGTTAGGAAAAAAAATTTATACTTATAACCAAAACAAAACAAAAGTATCCGAAAATTAGAAAGCAACCGAACTCGCAAGCCTAGTAACCTCGAACCGCCTGGATAAGGAGGATCACCTCCAGCATCTCCCCCATGAGACATAACATCGGCTATATCTAAAAAAATACAAAATCCAATATCAATGGCCAAACATAAACTATAAATCTTATTCCAAATATCAACACAATCAACAAATACAAACATAATCCATAAATCATTTTCTAAATCACAACACTATCATCAAGATATAGTTAAAAATCCAATATCAATGGCCAAACATCATCCAATATCCAATCTAAAATAAATAATCCAATATCAAAACTTAAAATCCATATCTACACCAAAATCTAATTCCAAATCAAAAATCGATACATAAACCATGAATCTTATTCCAAATGAAAAATTCATATATAAACCAAAATCTAATTCCAAATCAAAAATCCATATCTAAACTTATGAACAACGAGAGCAGGATGGTAGGACGTTGAACAGTGGCAAGCGGTAAGCTACGGGGAGTGGAGGTCAGGTGGGGAAGCTAGTAAAGAGCAGAGGAGGAGAAATGGAAAAGAAGAGGTGTTCTGTGTGTTTTGTAAGTGGGACCCTATAGCGGTGACAATAGTCGTCGCTATAACTTTAAAATTTCGTCACTATAGATAAAAATATCTTCGTTGTCGTCACTATAGATTTGTGCGGGAAAATAAAGCGCCATTTTTTTCATCAAAATTACAAAACTTATAGCGACAACAGTCGGCGCTATAGATTTTAACCTGTCCTTGCTATATAGTTTTCTTGGGAAAAATAAAGCGCCATTTTTTCCTCAAAATTTTAATCAATGCAGCAATGATTTTGGTACCCTATAGCGACACCATATGTCATTGCTATTGATTTTCTCTGAGAAGTTAGTGCCCCAAAATTTTCTTGCGAACAATTGAGGTTTATAGCGACGAGTGTATGACGACGACTTTTACCTTGTCATTCACTACACCAAATTTTCCCTTTACCAACACATGACATGTGTTGGTAAAGGGTATGTATGTGTTGGTAATACTTTTTACCAACACATATTTATGTGTTGGTAAAAATGACTTGTGTGTTGGTAATTTTTGGTAGGTAAAGGTATTTACCAACACACAATCATGTGTTGGTAAAGGGTTTGATGACATGGCAAGGCTGATGATGTGGCGTTGAATCAGTGGTCCACGTGTAATTGGATAGTAGACGTGGCAATGACGTGGAATTCATGTGGCCTTTTCTAATTGATAAAAATGATGACATGGCAAATGACATGTCGTGCCATATCATCGGCCACGTCACTTTTTGGAATTTTTGGCGCACACATGTCCAATGACGTGTCATGCCACATCATTAACCAAGTCAACTTTTTTTTTATTTCACCGCTTACATGGACATGACACATCATCTTTGACCGGTCAATGCTGACTAGTGTTGCCACGTGGACCAATTACAATGCGACACATGAACCAATAATAGTCAAATTTGTCAACTCGTCAAAATGTGACATGTGACATTTAATTAATATTTTATTTAATAATTAATTAATTTTCTATTTTTGTATTTTGATTATTAATAATTATTTATTTATTTATAAAATCATTGTTTTATTAGAAATTTAATTATAATTTTTTAATTCCATGTAATCTAATTGCCTATATTTTGAATTCACATTAAAGGTCATGAACTATTTTTCTCCTAATTTATTAAATATAAAGTATTTTTCCCTTTGTTTTTTCAAGTTCAAGTTAGAACTTAAAATTCAATTATAGAAATTACAAGATATAAAAAAGATGAATCCACAACAAATTAAAATTAGTCATCCAAAATTCATATTACGGTTATGCAAAACTAGAATTAAAATACGGAAAAATAAGCATTCAACAAATTAATGTCTTGAAAAACTTGCAAATCGTACAAATTAGTTATAGGAGTTAACCAAAAAAAAAATTACAGAATAATCAGCAAAAGCCCTACACCACACCATCAAAAAAAAATAAAGAAAGAAGAGGGATAAGAGAGAAAAGCTTGTACTTCTACAAACAAAAAGATTCAAAAATATAAAATATAATCAACTAAGAATCAGAATACTTAACTCCTTATTCCTTCAGGTTGTTTATGAAAATCAGAAATCTCCCAACTAAAACGTAATGGCCAATCCCAATCTTATTCCTTCAGGTTCTAACCAAAAACAACAATTGTCATAAGGTCTAAAACATTGAATAAGATGTTAAGAACACTAAACCTCTCAAGAAGCCATTGTTCAAAAAAATATATATATACAAAATGAAGAGATAACAATCACTTATTTATTAAATACAACACTCCAATCATACTTTTTGGAGATAAGTGGGATACATTTTTTTTTTGACCGATCAGTACACAAGGGTCCATATATAGCAAAGAAATTAAATACAACATGTATACAAATATAAATATGTACATAATTTTGGGTGATGAGGTGTTAAGAAATTGAATTAATTGCAAAAGGTTGAGGGGGTAGCAAATAAAGTTATTTAATTTTTGACATCTTATGAAAGAATGTCAATTCAAAAAGAATCAGCTTTCTTTACAAGATATAGCTGTTATCATAATGAAAATGGAAGGAAAAAAAATGCCTACATTGTCACTATATCACATCTATATCATTTTTATAGCAGCTTATATACTGAGAGCAATTGCAGAAAATAACAAACTCATGAGACTATACACACACATTTACCACTTACTATAATGTTGACATGAATTTCTGTAAGAAAGTAATACATGAACAACTAAAGCTGTAAATGCGAAGATAGAGAATTTGTAGCAACTCCTTCAGCAAATGCTAAAGCCAAATAAAGAGCATAGGATCCTAACAAGAGCAATAGGAAATAAAAATTAATTGCATAGGAAAAAATAAAAGGAATAATAAAAAATAAGAATTTCCAAAGCAAATTATGGTGTTACCCACAACATTATAAAAATACACGCAAAAAATTTGATGGTAGAAACTATAATCTTATGTTTTAGGAGTTTTCAACACTCTCTCACAAGGTCTCATATATCAATATTTAACAAATCGCCTAAACATCTAAATGATGAAAGACATTTAATTAGAGTTCCAAAATATAAAAAGCTCTATTAAACTCAAAAGTCTTTTCCAGTATTACATAGATACGTAAGCACATGTTACTATCAATGCAATAACACTTTTTGTGAACATAAAATAACATCTGGGCATTTATGTTCTCTATAATAATGGGTCCCATATGGGTATTGTTGGGTAAGCACACTAGAAAAGGTAAGTCAAATTTTGTGATAAGAATATTAACTACAAAAAGAAAGATAAAAGGATTTTACAAAAAGAAATAGAGAAATTTTAAATATGAAACTCGGAATAGTTAACAACATAAACCAGCCTAATAGTTTTTCCCATTGTCACCCTTTTTCAACATAAATTTTAAAATGGCTTTGGTTCACTGTTTTGCGGAAATATCGTAAAATAACCTAGGATGATCCAATGCTAGTTACCACACACCAACCAATACACTCATTTAATGGATTCAAGGAGACATCACAACCGTTAGATGTGTCTCAACTCTCAAGCAATATATGAAGCACTCAACCAATTCCTTTAAGGAGAATCTGTTAACTATCCATTATGGTATTTATAAAATTAGTGAGAGCACTTATGCTGCACAATATTTGATGTAGTTCCACAACTCATCAACCAAGCAAGCACAATAAATGAAGTGAAAACAATGTTTAACACATCATCATCGTAGGAGGGCTAAATGGAAATTTAAAATCAATGGATTATTATAGCTTCTAGAGAATAAATAGCCAGAGACTAAAATCAAATTGAAACGAATAAAAATAAGAAATATTTAAAAAAAATTGATACATAATAGAGATTTTCACTTTAGAGGTCTAAACACCACCCTATCCTTCCCGGTGGGTTAGTATAAACCCCCAGCTCCAGTCTTTTCAGCTTCTAGAGAGAAAATTATCTTAATACGATCCATAGGATCAACATCACCTCATTGCTAAATCAGACAAAGAATGAAACCGAATCAAATGTATATTAAAAATAGAGATGTCTCATACAGACATAGGCTAATATACCAACACCCAAAAAAAATATCAATAAAAAGAAAAACACATCAAATCAGAAGATAAAACTTGGATTGGACCGCCCATTCGAAGTTATCTCCCTCCTCTACACCATCATGGAAAAAAGAGCAAATCCAATCAACAAGATTCCAACCACCTCTTCAATGACCACATCTTCTGTGCTCCACTCTACATTTCAAAATAATTCTTTAATTCATTATAATAAAAAAAAATGGAAAATTTCACTCATTTACTAAAATTTTAGGTAAACGCCGAATAACTATCAAGAATGTGACCCTACAAAATTTACCAGACACCCAATAAGAAGGCTATCAGATTGTACCTAACCTACCAAATCTAAACACCTTCCTAAGCTTAACCAGACTACATCTAATCCATTAAACTTCAAATATACAATAAGCTCGAAACACCAGAACAAGGAAAAAGAGAACCATGAGGCTTACTGCTTCAGATAGAAATACCCAATCGATTCCTGCTTCTTGATTTTTTGATCATCTGAAAGCTTCTTGAGGGCTTCAATGGTTTGCTTCAAATAGGAGATCTTGGTGAGAAAAAGAGAGACAAAGCTATAGGGAAGAAAGGGACGGATTTGGAGTGGGTTTGAGAGGGTGTTCTTCTTGCAAAAACAGAGAGAAGTGGTGAGAGGAAGAGAGAGATGGGGGGCTGCGAAATGAGGTTGTAAGGCCCTTTTTTTCTTTTTATACTCCCACTTAAAGAAAAAAACTAGGGTTTCTTGATTGTATTTTCGGGAAGTTCAACAGATTTGTTTTTTCATTTTTTTTTCTTTTTATTTTTGTATGCTGAGGCAATATTGGGCCAAGCCCTTATGCCATCATGCCTCAAATCAAAAAGCCATAAAGCCTCTTTTATTTTATTTTTTAACTAATTAATTAGAAAAACATATAATCCGTGTATTTATGCTCATTTGATTTGCTATGGTCACGATTAATATAAACTAAAATGCTTTTTTATATATATATATATTTTTTCTATCTAATACGCGTATATTTTTTAATTAATTAATTGACTCAACAGTCATGACTAATAACAACTAGTGATGTGATATGGTTTTCAATTTATGGTTTGAAGTTTATGATTTAGGGTTTTAGGGTAGAGATAATTACATTTTAGTACCTTCTGTTGAACCAAAATTACAGAAAGACTTCCGATTTTCAAAAATATAAAAACAGTTTCTTTTATTTTATATAATTTCGTTTTAGTACATTTTTCCCTGTGAAAATGTCAGTTTTACCCTCATTTAAAATAAAAATTTACTTTACAAAAAAATATTTCATTAAAAACTAAATACATTAAAACTAGGGATATTATATTTTGCACAGTGAGTCCTTGAATTATTTCAATATTAGTAATTTGATCCAAAAATAAATAAAAAAATTCTTCTTTTTTATATTTTTGTTTTTTTCTTTTACTTTTACTTTTATTTTTTATTTTTCTATTCTTTTATTTTTATTTTTCTTCTTTTCTTTCTCTTTTCTTTTTTATTCTTCTATCTTTTTTTCTTCTCTTTTTCATCTTGCTGCTTCTTCATATTTTATTTTGTACCACAAGTCCTTAAACTCTTCCAATATCAGTAATTTGGTCCCAAAGTAATAAAAAAAAAATTTCTTTTTTATTTTTATTTTCTTTTTCGTTTTCCATTGCTTCTTCTTCATATTATATTTTGCATCACAAGTCTCTAAACTCTTCAAATATCAGTAATTTAGTCCCGAAGTAATAAAAAAAAATTTAAAAATCTTTTTTTTTCTTCTTTTCTTTCTTTTTTTTTATCTTTCGTTGCTGCTTATTCATCTCTCTCTTTTCATCTTCATCGCCTAATGTCTGTCCCATCTACCAAAAATAAAAAAAAAAATTCTTTATTTTTCATTTTTTCCTTTTATTTTTATTTTTAGTTTCTTTTTCTTTTCTTCTTTGTCTTATGTTGCTTCTTCTTTCTATTTTTTATTTTATCTGTCTATCCCATCTGCGAGGGCTTATAATTTTTTTTCTTTTGTTGTCTTCATATTCTGTTGCTTCTTCTTCCCTCTTTTATTTTATCTACTCACCCGGTTTTCTACAGTTTAAATTTTTTTTCTTCATTTTTTTTTCATCTTCTACTGCTTCTTTTTCCCATTTCTATCTTATCTGCCGAGAATTAAAAAAAGGTTTTCTATTGTTTTTATTTTTATTTTTAGTTTATTTTTATTTTCTTCTTCGTCTTTTGCTGCTTCTTATTTTCCTTTCTATCTTATTTACATATCTCATTTGCAAGAGGTTGTAAAGAAAAAAAAATTAACATGCACAGATGAGGAGGACAAATAAGATGGAAAGGGGGAAAAGAAGCAGCAGAAGACAAATAAAAAAAAGAAAAAGAAAAAAATGAATTTTTTTTTTACAGTAACTCGTAAATGGAATGGACAGTTAAGATAGAAAAAGAAAGAAAAAGCAAAAGAAGACGAAGAAGAAAAGAAAAAGAAACTGAAACTAAAAATAAAATAAAAAATAAAAGACGAAGAAAAATGAAGCAGTAGAAAACGTAACAGACGGGGCGGGCAGATAAACTAGAAAAGGGAAGAAGCAGCAGTAGAAGATGAAGGAAAAAAATATTTACATTTACTCGTAGATAGGACAGACAGATTAGATAGAAAGGAAAAGAAGAAACAACAGAAGACGAAGCAGAAAAGAAAAATAAAATAAAAGTTAAAAAAAAATTAATCAGCACAGACAGAGCAGGCAGATAACATGGAAGAGGGAAGAAGAAGTAGCAAAAGACGAAAAAATTAAAAAATAAAAAATAAAAAAATAGAATTTTTTTTTAATTCCTGGCAAATAGGACGAACATTAGGCGATGAAGATGAAAAAAGCGAGAAGAAGAAGTAGCAATGGAAGAAAACAAAGAAAAGAAAGAAAAAGAAAAAGAAGAAGTAGCATGCTCAACGGTTAAGATCATTTTTTGGATTATTTTTGACCACGATCAACGGTCAAGATCGTCTTTAGGGTGACTTTTGACCATAATCAACGGTCAAGATCGTCTTTAGGGTGATTTTTGACCACGATCAACGGTCGATATAATCTTTTGGATGACTTTTGACTAAGATCAACGGTCGAGATCCACTGTTGGATGACTTTTGACCAGATCAACGGTCGATATCATCTTTTGGATGACTTTTGACTAAGATCAACGGTCGAGATCCTCTGTT
>WUAT03336619.1:0-10587 GCA_010015005.3 Ulmus americana | reverse complement strand
AATAGATAGTGTAAAAAATAGGAAATGAAGATAAAAAAAAAAAGAAGCATCTAAAGACGAAAAAAAAAAGAATAGAAAAATAAAAATAAAACTAAAAGAAAAAAATAAAAAAGAATTTATTTATTTATTTTGGGACCAAATTATTGATATTAGAAAAATTTATGGACTTATGGTGCAAAATATAATTATCTCTAATTTTTAATGTATTTAGTTTTAAATTTTTATTAAAATAAAATTGGTCATATCAGACTAATATAAAGTAATTTATGTATATAATAGAGTTTTTTTTTTTTATATTTTTGAAAACTGAAATTTTTTTTTATAATTTTGGCCATATAAAGCTACTAAATTGTAATATTCCCTTTATCGTAAAAGCTTTTAAGAGGAGGACCAAGCATAGTGTGAAATCCATTTTTTTAAATAAATTATATTCCAATGTCTCTAATTGAAATTTTACTCCACTTCTTTTCACATTAGCAAGAAAGCAACAAGAAACAAAACGAAAATGAAAAGAGAAAAAGAAAAAGAAAGGGGGGAATAGTGTAAAATTTTATTTTTAGTTTAATTTTCTTTAAATCTAGAGAGAGAAAGCGAAAGCAAACCCTCGTGTTCCCAAAATGTCAGAAAAACCAAGCACAGTTTAGAAAGAAGAATCCATACTCGACAAAAATCTTCTCCTTTCTTCTTCTTCTTCTCTGCAAATCCCATGAATCCGAGCAAAACGGAAGACGATCTCTTCCACCACCACCATCACCACCACCAGCTTCTGGGCCCACCTCCGCAGATTCAATCACAGCCGTCCATTCCCAACCCACCCGACGATCCTCCATTTACCCTAGCCGAAATCGAAATCTTCCGCTCCTCTTCTTCGGCTTCGTCGCCTTCCCAATCCTCCGATGAGAACGACGACGTTTCGACCCAGCCAGCAAACCCTAACCAGACCAGTTCAATCGAAGCCCCAAATCACCAGCCTCTCTACATCAGCCCCCAGCCTCACATCTCGTCGCAGTTCTACACCTTCAACCCGGAGTCTCACTCTCTGATGATTCGTTGCCTCGTCGAGCGCCGCCTCGCTACTCCGGCCGAGATCCGAGCCGCTACGCCTCGAGGCGTTCTCAAGTCGTGGCGGGCCGTTTGGAAGGATCGGAACGAAGACACGGCGTATCTCACTGCCTGGAAGAGAATTCAGGATAAGCTTTCGGCCCATGTCGATCAAAACGGTAACGAATTTCTTTGCTTCAAGAACAATACCCAGCAATTTGTTTCTCATGTTAATCAGTGGCAAGACATTGTGATGAGCTTTCATGGTGATACTGATTTGAAACACTTTGGGCTTAAGGAGACAATTGATAGGATTAAGCAGGTTTGGACGGTAGGTGCTAAGTTTTATGGCATTCCTGAGAGTTATATTAGGGTTTGTGTGGCTGCTTGTCCTGTTTGTTCATCCGCTTCATCGGCTGGAGCTGGGAGGAGTAAGCGGCGTAGGTTTGAGTATACCGAGTCTTTTGATGTGCCGGCGAAGGAAGTGCCTCATAGGCTTCAACAATTGGCTGCTAAGCACAAGGTTGTGCTTTGCATCAGGCAGAAGTATATTAGGTATAAGCCCTTTATGGCTGAGGTCAAGGACTATGCTTGTCACAGGGCTGGCGAGCCTGCGGCTAAGAAACCGAAGAATTGGAAGAGGGAGCCTTATGCATCGAAGAGGTGTGGTTGTGGATTTCGGATTCGTGCCATTGTGCCTATTGCGAATTATAATGAGAAAGATAAGACTTTTGTCTATCAGGAAGAAGGGATGGCTGTTTTTAAGCTGTATGCTGTACATTCAGGTCATGAACCAGGGCCATTGGATGGAAATGCGAGGATTATGCACCGGGCTGTGGGGCACAAAGGGGTTTTTTTGATGGATCAAGATACAGTTTACGGGGTGAATGAGGAAATGGAGAATGAGGGGTTTGGTTTTATGGGGAAGGATGAAGGGGATTTGCAGATTGTTTTACAGCAGGTGCATGAACTGAGAGCTGAAATTGGCTCGTTGGAATCGAAAATTGCAAAAGTTCCTCAAGAGATGCTGGGCTCAGTGTCTAGAGAATTGTTTGATATTGTCAACAGGGTTAGACGTATAGGGGAAGATAGTTCGAAGCCAATTGAGATGCTTCAGGATAAACCACATACAGATGATGTTTTGGTTGGAGAGGATGATTTGGCTCACTGGGGTGATCACCACCACGAACGTTTATATGGGGATGGCAAGGATACTGATTTGATTGACGATGTTGATGACAGTTTTGGCCGAAGCCTTGGGGACGTGGTTCCTTGGGACCAGATGAGAGATGATTGTAGAAATCAAAAAGATCTGTTGAGTGAGCCTTGTAAGTCCGAGAAGTGGATGAAATGCAGTAGTTTTGACGAGAAAAGCATTCTTGACTGTGAAGATACAAAGCTAACCAAGCCTTTAAGGCATGATGAGTCTATAGTGGCAGATGTAGGTCTTGTTGGTATACACGTCGATAGTTTCTATCAAGATAATCCTAAATGGTACGATTCTCCTTGTGGGTTGGACTCCAGCGCCGATTGTGGGGATGGTGGATTCAGGCACGGCGAGATCGTTTAGTCTTTCTTGAAGAACTTTGTGCAGTCTCTAACATAAGTGAGTATTTATTGCCCCTTCTCAAGGTTGAAGGGTGTTGTACATGTATGTAATACAGGAGATTGGTGCCCTCTTTAAGTGCTTTTAGGTTCTATTATGCGTGTGGTCTGTAAAGTATAGCCCAATTGGGTTCTCTGCACATACTCGATTCATTGCTATTTTCTGACCATGTTTTAGAACTTAGACTCTGCAGATTGGTTCTTCTGACAATGCATCCGTGAATATTTTTCTTCAATCTCTGTTGTGTGAAATACCTTCAGATTAGAATCAGCTCATAAATTATGGAGCTCTTATTGTTAACTTGTAAGATCTTTAGTTATTATTCTGCTCTTTATACAGTCCTTAGCAGAATATATTTTCAACTTGAATGAGGATATGTTAAAAGAGTATTATCAGCTTTATTGTTATCTTATAGTTGTGATGTTACTGTTAGCTTATGAGATTGCACCATATGAAATGCTTTGCTGGTGGTCGTTTTGTTCATATCTTGTCTATTATTGGAGAGGCATCTTTGCAGGTATAATAGTTAATTTATTGAGCCATTTTGGTCTGGATCTGAAGGCCATGTCACCATGCAGAAGACATAGCAAGAATCACCAAAAAGTAACATTTTTAAATGCTTTCCAGTCCAGAAAGGTGTGCTTTAACGAGACAATATTGACTCTAGGGGTGAGATTTTCTTAACATAATCGTATATATTAGTAATATGTTCTTCATTGATTATTTTAATGCCTCGTGTTTGTGTCTGTTTTTGTACTACTTTGGTACTTCTATATGTTATTGGTTTTTTGTTGTTTGCCTCTTTTCTTATGTTATTATGATGGCTATATAAAACCATATATTGTGGCATAGTCTGGAAATAAAATGAGCCCGACTGGAAATGGACTAAGCCCATTTTGCTATATAAGATTTCAGCCCAAACTTTCATTCTTTCCTTGGTGGGCTAATGAGACTAATTGAATATAATAACAAACTTGAGAAATTAAAAATTTCCCGTTCAACTTGATAAACAGTAGAAAATAAGCCTCAGCCTTGGCCACAACAAAAACAAAAGAAGTTAGCAACTAGTTCTAGTTCACCCCTAATGAGACGAAGGCCGAAATCTCACACCAGGCACGCGGTGAGACACAAACTGTCTGCCCATTGCATGGAGATCTCCATGGTTGAGTTCTTGATGATCCCATATGGGATTTAAAAAGCTGGTCATCTCACTTGAAGAAGCTTGGTTTTGGAAGGGATCAAAGTCCATCAAAATGTTCGAACCTGATGCTACGTCGGATGGAGAATGCAAACTTGTTGGGGAAGAGCTCTTTGGTTGCACCATCGCCGGGAGGTGTTGCAAGGTCGAAAGCCTGGCCTGAACGTATGCTAACTCTGCCTGCAAGTTTACAATCTGCAAGATGTACAAATTTTATCATGTTGTATGTATTTTGTATAAAGCTTTGTTTTTTTGGTTGGATTATGAAATAGAATGGATATAGTGTTTGAGATTTATTTTAGGAATAATTACAGTAGAGGCTATTTAAAATAATCATTTAAAATAATCACCCATTTTGGAATGTGTAGTGAAGCGTACTATAACGATTTTTGTCGTTAAATGCTTATAAAATATACAATTTTATTATTTATCATATCAACATTTAATGGTAGAAAAATAGAAAAAAAATTGTTACAGTGATCATTTTGTCATACATTATAGTTCAAAATGTGACTAATTTAAGACCCAAATCATAAATTAATAGCATCTACAACAATCTTCTCTTTATTTTATGTAATGCAACTTGCATGAATTGGCTATTATTAAAATGAAAATCCTTGGTTTAGCTAGATGCAATTAAGATGCTTTGTTCTTTCGAATAATGTAGATGTTATGTCACCATATCGCACTCTAATTCTCTAATGATTGTATCTATCACTTTTTGCTAACTTTATCCTTTATTTTTCTTCAAATATTTTATCTTAATTATACTTTCATACATTTCGATTCTAGCTTTCTCATGCAAGTTTTTTTAAATCGTTTTTTTTTTTTTTGGGGGGGTATAATATGTGGGAATAGAATCTAAAGAATAAATTAGTTCAAAAAAATGCTTATAAATTATCAATTTAGATAATGACGTAAGATCTTATCCCACCGAATAGATATGTTCGTGTTAAACTATATATAGTGATGGTCACCTATTAATAAGTTTATGGAATTTTGCCTAACTAAAGGTATATGTAGACCATTCTCTGCGACACCTAAAAGGAATATATTACAATTCAGAAAGCAACATATTAAAATAAAAAAATCAAAATAAAACTATGTACCATAGCCTAATATTTTGATTCTCTAAAAGAAGGAAAAAAAAGTCATTGATGCAAGTAAAAGTAGTTAAAAAAAATCCAGAAAAAGATTATGCAAATATGAAGCTGAAAATAACCTTTATATGCATAAAAAACAAAACAAAACAAAACCACATCACAAAGCCAAAATTATAGATTACAAGAAAGCTACCCCATATGTGATTATAATATAAGATTCACCACACGAACCAATAACATATATAGGTAGGACCCTATTTAATCCATGCAAGGAAGCAAACTATTTTAGCTAAGTGTAAAATGTCAAAAGAATCATAAATGCAAAAACATTAATATATGTCTACAATCTTAAGATTACGAGAAGGGGTTAAGAAAGTCAAAACAACAAGATTGAATATTAATTTCTAGATCTTTTTTCTACTATATTGCTTGGTAGATCCGGCAAGTAACTCTAAAATAAAAAAATTAAAAAAAATTAAAAAAAAAAAGCTAACCAAGTGCAAGTATATATATTTAGCATAAAATTCACAAATTTTTCATGGGGAAAGGGAGAGAAGAACTAGTAGCACTTTATTAGATCAAAGGGAAAACCCTAATAAATTTTGTCAAGAATTGCAAGTAAATTTGCATGGATTTCAAGCGGTAGATTGCTTGGAAATATAAGACTCATTATACCTTAAAAGGAAAAATCTTGTTAACCAAACTTTTTTGCTTGCAAACTTGACCAAACCACCATGACTTCCGGCTTCATCTAAAGAAAAAATAAAAAACTTGAGCTACTATTATGCAAAATGCATCGGGTACTTAAATTTTTTTGTCAAAAAGTTCTTGTTAGGAGTTGCATGTTAATTCAGAACTAATTGTCAAAGCATGTCAGACAAATTTATAAATAAATAAAACAAACCTTAGCGGCGCATTTTAGAATCAAAACCTAGAAGTCATGAATATATAAAACCTCAGAATAGTGGAATCTTTCGTTTGGAGAAACCTGGTGAAAAGTTATTGGAGGAAAGAAAAGAAGAATTGGAGATGACCCTTTTGATGATTTTACAGAAAAACCAAAAACAAATTAAAATCATGAAGATTTGAGCTTCATACATACAAGTAGTGCTTGGTTCAAGTTAGGAGCCAAGGTTAAAGTCAAAAGGTTAAAAAAGGATTTCACTAGTTCATTACAAAGAAGATCACTTGGATCAGAGGACTTGTTCCAACTTCCAACTCACAAAAATTGGTTACTTTTTCCCCCCAAAAAAGGAAGAAACAAAGATGAAGATAGATGTATATAATATGGGGGTATGTTCATGAAACATTCATACATAAATGGAGCTTATTTCTATTTAGAGTTCATCTTTGAGAAATGCTGACAGATTTACAGAACTATTCCAGCGTACGTTAGTATGACCACCAAAAAGGAAACAAAACCACAGAAACAAAGATTTAATCCATATATCAAAACAAAGCAGTCACTCTTCCCCCAAAGCCAAAAGGGTAACCAAAAATGAAGACTATTTTCATGAAACACACACAAACTCATATACATAAATCAGTGATGATTTTCCGGCGCAAGTTAGCATGAACCCTAAAAAGAAATCCCAGAAAGAAAGAAAGGGCAAACTCATACCTGCTGGTTAAGAGCAAAGATGTGAGAAACACATCCATAAACAGGGTCTCTAACTCTAGCAAGAGCCTCATAACAAAGAGTAACAACAGCATCAAGTCTTTTGTTGGGTGGAATCCGCAAGAGAAGCTTAGAGGCGTTGCTGGCTCCAAACACCTTGTGAACCGCAGCAAAGTGAGCCGTGCCTTGGTCGGAGTCGAAATAAGGAGCAAATATACAGCCTTTTACACACTTTCTTCTAAGGAACTTGCAGGCACCACAAGGCCCACCACCACTAACTCCATCATGATTTCCTATATTCATCTTCACTCTATCTATCTATTTCTTCCCAATGGATGTGGAGGAAGAAGATTATCTATGGAGATTATACGTGTTGTTCTTGAGGTTGTGGGGTCTTAAAGAGAGAGAGAAAGAGGGTGATGATGATGATGAAGATTGAATGATTGGATTTAGATAGAGAAAGTGGGTTGGGTCCTATATTTTATGGTTTTTGATTTAGAAATTTTGGTAGCTTGGTGGTGGGTCATTACAAATAGAAAGGACTGGTTGTTACCTTTTTATTTTTATTTTTTAAAATCTCTTTAATTAAACTTTCTTTTTCGTAATGTACACAAGTAAACGTAACAATTTAGATGGCTCAAAAAACAAATGGACTTATTTTATCATTTTTGTTTGCATTAATTAATGGATCGACAAGAACAAAGAATTATCAACTTCCCAAGCAATTTTATCACCTTTTTTCATAGTAGAGGTGTGAATAAATGAATTGCAAGAAACTATTAAAAATAATCTCACTCCACCAAAAAGGGCAGTAGAAAACTTTAACAGGCGATTGACTCAAAACTGCCACTTTTTTTTATTATTATTATTATTTTTTATTTTTATTTTTTAGTGACATTTTTTTTAGTAAAGTGCCACTTAAAAAATACGAAAAAAAATCAACTTTAGTTGGATGTTTTTTTATATCAACTAAAACTAAAAATAAAGAAAAGACGACGGTATTTAGCAAAACCAACCACTAAAAAAGTACCAAAAATTAAAATAGATACGCATTTTAGACTTTAGGACGCGATTCTTGATATGTCGTGCCACTACACACACAATATTAAATATATATGAGGGTTACACTACTATAAAAACATCATTTGACGATAAAGCATGGACGGCAGTTCGCAAAAAATTGCCGCCTATAGTAATGCAGAGTAATAGGCGGTGGTGTTTTATCAAAAATTATCATCTTAATGTAAAAGAACTTTAGGCGGTATTTTGTAAAATAAACCACTGTTTATAGTTAACTTTATACAGCGGGTGTTTAATAGAACCACCGCCTAATATTCTACGTGTAACACGTAACTTTTGAGTGAATTTATTAAGACGTTAGGCGGTGGTTTTGGATAATAACCCGCGCTTAAAGTTCCTACTTAAAGCTATCAGATCCTATTTGGAAACTCTATATTCGTTTCTTCATTTTTCTCATATATATCTACCCAGCCACCGCCCCCAAAACCAAAAACTCATAAATCTTTGATATATATATATATATTTTTTTATCATTTTGAGTGAAAAAGCTATGGCCACGAACAAGAAGGATGAAACTTTCGCATTTTCTCCCCGCGGTTTGTAAGAAAATGCCGTCCCAAACTCCTTCCATTTGCTTTTAGAAGTATTATTTTTGGTAAGTTTACACAACTTTAGCAATTTGTAATGTTGTGAAATTTTGAAACTATTCTTGCAATGTTTCAGTTATTTTGAGATTGAATATGATAATTTATATTGTTTTGATTTAAAATGCAGCTGCTCGAACTTCTAGAGGTTGTGCAAGAGGATATTAGTATTAATCCAAGCCACTGGACCGTAGGTTGAAGTTACGCACGAGGATATTATCTCTAGTGTCTAACATTAGAGGTAACAAAAGATCCTGGATGAGTACTTTAAATTACGGTTTAGTGGCTGAAACATGAAGCTGTTAGCTCTTCAAAAAATAAACAATAACGAGGGTGGTTAACCAACACGCAAATTTTTTGTTTATAATTTCCTCTAGATGAGACATTTAGGTAGATTCTTACATGAGTTATGAGAAACCAGAATACCATTACCTGAATTTTGATTTCTAAGGAGTTCATGTATAGAAAAACCTCAAATGTAACCCTAGTAGAAATTATACGATATATATTTGTGAACCTGCAACTTCATGTTTCAATTGTTACTTAGATTTGTATATTGTATTTTTGGAGTATGATTTTTTGGTTTATATATATATATATATGTATTTATGGATTATATTTGATTGCAGGAGTAATTAAAATTTTGGGTAGGGAACAAATTATTATTTTTATTAAATAAATAAGATTAATTGGCTTGAATACCCCCTCAACTTTCACCAGTTTTGCACCTTTCCCCTTCAACTCTTAAAATGGTTAGTAAACTCCTCAAACTTTAGAAAATTAGGCACTTTGTCCCCTCACCGATTTTTTTTGAGTTTTTTTGGGGTCTATTTTGCATTTGGAACACTTAAGAAAAACTCAAAATGCCATGTAAGGGGAGAAAGTGCCTAATTTTTTAAAGTTGGAGGGGTTTACTGATTATTTTAGGAGTTGAGGAGGCAAGATGCAAAATTAGTGAAAGTTGAGGGGGGCATTGGAGCCAATTAATCAATAAATAAAAAAAAACTTTAGACAGCGGTATTTATAATAGACCACTGTCTATAGTTTAATAATAGACATCAATTTTTTTAATAAAACCACCGCCTAAAGTTTCCGCCTATACATATAAAATAAACAACAGATATTATGGCAGCAGTTTTGAACTTTTGCCTAATATGTTTTTTGTAGTAGTATTAGGGTTAAACCCTTCACATTTGAAGTGCATGGGATTGAGGTCTATGGCAACGGTGGGTCGACCGTGCAAGTCAGCAACGCCAGCAAGCTTGCCACGGAGCATGGAGCACATCATCTCTACTTCGGTTGTGCCTCCATCTTTGATGATGGATTCCACCTAGACGAAAAGAGGTGAGGGCGACAAAGAGAGAGGGAAATACGGTCGGCGGTGACGAAGGTGACCCTCATTGGCAAAATCCACGCGACGACGACGACCACAACTCTTCCACATAGACGACGGTGTGTCGGCAACAAATCATGTGTGATTTGTGTGTTTGGTTCGATTTTTCTTCAACTCAAAACTGATTTTGATGTTTGTTATGATTTGAAATGTTATGTGATTTTAGTTTTAATTTTTTATTTGAGATTTTTAGTATTACGAATTGGATTTTTGATTTGTGATGCTCTCAGTATTTTTTGGATTGTGATGTTTTGAGTATTTTGATTTGTGCTTGGATGTGCTATTTTGATAGAATTTGGTTGAGTTTGGGTAGTTTTGGTGTGTAATTTTTTTTTTTTTAAAATAAAGAATAGTTAACGGTTCTAAGTGAAAACCGTCACTAAAAGAAAGAAATAGCGGCGGTTTAAAATGGCCACCTAAAGTTACGAACTTTAGTGGTAATCAAATACACGCCGATTCGAACCATGGCATAAAGAATTTTAATGTAGTGTCTATGAAAACTAATTTGAAAATCTCATTGTCTATGATTCAAATATCTTAGATGATGTTTGTTTTCATTTTTAAAAACAACTATTTAAATTACTTTTTGTTATTTTTAACTCACAATAAAATTTTAAATAAAAATTTACTTCAAAAAAATGTTCTGAGTCACATTTGTTTGAAAATTTGGATATGATCTTTTAAAAATAAACTTAATACTTAAGTTATAATTTTTTAGTAGTTATATCTTCGTAAATACAGATAAACGAAATACCCAATTTATTTAGAACTTAAATGGTGATATTTGAATATGTAAGTATTGGTTATGAAAATAATCTTAAATTATATATAGGGGCTCGTAGAATTACAAACCATTATTTAAAAAAATATAGAGATGTTTGATTCGGGATTTATTAAGAAACTTTATTTTTTGTAACAGTTACATGTGTAAGTTCTACTCTCTATCACTATTTTAATAAAATAT
>WUAT03336399.1:0-10587 GCA_010015005.3 Ulmus americana | reverse complement strand
TCAAGAATATTTATCAAATGTAAAACAATAGAAAGTAACTTTTGAAACCGTAAAAATAATTTTCACATAGAGTAAAACTGTACAATATTTTCTAATCAATTATAGAAATCATCAAAACAAATAGGTGAAGGAAACACAAATCAACATTCTCCCCCTTTTTGATAATGACAAAAACAATTAATTACATGAATTGTTTAGTGAATTCATCAAAACAAATAAGTGACTTAATCGTTGTAACGACCCAACTTTTACCGAACTTCTTTAGTGAAATACTCAGTGAAAATCAGAGTAAATTTTTTTTTCTTGTTTAATAGAACTCTAAAACGTATTCATTTTTTAAAACACTTCTCATTTTAAAAACTTTTGAGAACAAAATTCTCAAACGGAATTTTGCGCCTTGGTGAAACTCGTTCGTCACTCAACTTATCTTGACTTAGCTTAAAATCATCTTTGCAAAATTGAAATAGCTGTTCAATGAAAATTACTAGTAAGTCTGAGCCTACTAGACTAATATTCTTTTATAGACAGGTTAAAACATCCTGAGTACTCATAATTACTTAAAACAATTTAAACATAGCGGACTGAAAACTGCATAATGGTTTCCCAAAAACACCACCCCTCCGAAGCACCCATGCCAACAAAGTCGAGCAGTCCATCAGGCAGTCAAGTGGGTGTTTTACCCTTGTAGTTACCTATAATAGGAAAGTAACCTGTGAGCCGAAGCTCAACAAGTACAAATCTATTCGCACCAAAAATGGTGCAATTTATTTAACACACACAAGATACTGTTTTGATAATCATCACAAAGTAAAGCAGTATTATCCACCAGACAATAATTCAAATTGTAAGGTACCATTTATAATTCTCATTCTAGCATATTCTACTAAAGCTGTTAAGAACAACTACAATATCTCATGTAATCAAATTATAACTCATCACATAATAACAATTCATATCGTATCATTTCTCATGTATTGTCACATCACATAATAACAATTCAACTAGTATCGTTTCTCTTGTATTGTCACATTGCATAATATTAATGTCAACTAATTTAATATGCAAATATCATGAATGTTACACATAAAGTAGATATCAAAAATTAGGTTTTGAATTCAAATTCCTTTAAATTCATTTTAGGCCCCCATAGTGTTCATAATGTGCGCGCAACCCAGAAAATTGCTCGAGAGGATCAGTCTCGGACCAAGCTCCAACTTGGTGCATTATCTTTCAACCCTAACATAGAATGGAGTCGAAGCTTGTTTTGAAAAGTTTTAAGCCTAAGAGAATTCTCATCTAAAGAAAGTGGAGGAGTAGTATGACATAGATTTTTATTGAAATCTCTTTGAAACATTTTCTTGAAATTCGTATCTCATTTTAAATAATTCTAGTCCCAAAATATGCACTTTAGCTAATAAATTTGGTTCCTATTACATGGAACTATAATCATAATATGGAAACTATTAAGAAAGCTTTTTAGATCAAATGTGTGTACACATACTTGGACTCATGCCAAGATAATCATCATAACATCACTTTTACATATATTCATAACATCATGCATAATCCATAAATCTTATCACACTTAATCCTATAACCAAATCAGGGCATCACACCTAGTAATACGGTAAATATACTACACATTAATTGAAAACATTTTTCTATCCATGTTGCAGGGTAATTTGTACTTATGGATTTGCAATGCTCCAATATAATCCATCTACATGTCAGGAATTCGACCTATATTTAGAGAGTGTAAAGCTTATTGAAAATAGTCTCCGAAGTTTAATTCGGGAAAATAATTTCATGCAAGCACTAGTTCAGCGATATAATGCATCGCACCTAATTCACCTAGCTAAATTTTCCTAACTCTTTTCTTAGTCCATTTACAAAACCTTTTTTATTTCAATTCTTCGAAAATGTTAGATAACTCATTTTCAATTACAATTTTTTACTTTCTTGTTTTTCATCATCTTATTTTTTTCATTTAAAAAAAAAACTCGTAATTTCTTTTAAATCTTGTATGGTTATATCCTTTTAAAACTTAGTATTCTCTAAAGTTTGTAACTTTAACTTCTAACTTCTTATTATTATTATTATTATTATTATTATTAAATAGTTTGTTTGGCTTTTATTCCTATAAACTATAAAAACCTTTTTCTTTTTCTTTTTAAAATAATGTTTACCATTTAAAACAGTTTCTCTAAAACCGTAGTGTTTTCTTTTTCATTTTTGAAACCCTTTATTTGAAAACAAGGCGTTTTTATCTTATCCTATATTATATTACAAAATTTATTTCTTTTGAAAGTATTTGGTTTCCTTTATCTCTTTATCCTAATTATTTATCCCATCTACCTTAGCTTTTAAAGTTATTAAATAGCATTAATTTTTTTTGGAATTACATTTTTAAGCTCTTAATTTTCTCAAGTTTTTATTTACTTTACAATACTTATCTTTTAAACAAAAATTCCTTTCTTTTAAAACGAAAATACTTTTTCCATTAGTAAAACAATTTCTTTTGAAACTTGATTTATTCAACAAAGTATTTTTCTTAAATTGAAAGGTTTTATCTTAGAAAACCATCTATCTTTTAGAAAAATCCATTTCAATTGGCATAACACATAAACATAATCCTAGAGCCTCCGGCTCCTAAATCATTGGCAGTCGGTTCTTATTATCTTCTTAGGTGATCACATAACATTTTCTTACATTCCTCTTCTTAGCATGCCCAAATTCGTATAGATACTATCCTAACATGCAACACACATATTACATTTTTTTTATGCCAAGCTTTCATACACATTATCACAACTCCTATTCCTAGCAATAACATGTATGTTAACAGACTAACAAGGTTCACAAAATACTAATGCTAGCATGAAATGCTTCGGAGATCTTTCTGATTTCATCCTTATCCTGTCGCGGGATGTCCAGCGTGGATAAATCCTATCTGACTTGATGATATCCGTGGAAAAAAGTGTCATCTACATGATGATGTGGACGCTAGATTAGTGATGCAAAAAATTCTCATAACAAATATCATTTGGTAGAAACCTAGTTAGGGCAAGTTTCAAATTGTTTTGCTTATAAGATCATCCATGTTAAGCTATGCTGAAAAAATAAGTTGCTATAACAAATAGCAGTACAATTTAATTGTTGTGCGTGTGTAAAATGACCAAAATAAACATTGATAGTCAGAAATAGCATATTATTTATAGGATTAAAAATATCAGAAGCCCTTGAACTATAGAGCTTATCTCGATGTCACCCCTCAAGTTTTGGATTGTACCGGTCAAACACCCGATGTATTGAATGTATTTTTAAATGACTCCTACGTCCAAAATATTAACGTTTTCTTTCTACTTTTTTAGAAAGAAAAAAAAATCAAAAACCTTTTAATCTTCATCTCCTTCCTTCCTTCCTTCCTCTCCCACCATCATCACATCCATCTAAACTACCCAAATCGCCGGCTCACTTTCTACCACCACCGCCTCACCCAATAGCCACCACCTCAGCCACTCGCCTCCACCCATCTAGTCGCCCCTCTGGCCTCCGATCCACCCCGTCCCCTCTTCTTCGGCCTTCACCCCCTTGGATATATATTTAGATTTATGTATTTTTATTTGGGTTCCTCTATATTTGATTTGGATTTATGTTTTTTGATTTGGAATTCTTAGATATCTATCTTTTTAAGCCTTTTTTGTGATTATCTTGGTCAAAATTTGTAATTATCAAATTTGATTATTTGGGTAAATCTCGCCATTTTTTTGACCTTTTGTGTAAACCAGTACCCATTTCTCCATATATTTTCTTCAAAATGATGTTATGTTTATTGGTGGGTAGGCATTAGATTGTTGGAACTATGAAATTAGTTGGTTCCAATGGGAACTTATATTAACTCTTGTAGAGCTTGTGACTACTATGGTGATAGCCTGAAAAATCTTTGTGAAAAGGGACCAGTTTTCACTTTCAATCACTTTGATTCTAATGGTTTTATCACTAGGGGACTATTCCTCTCTTATTGTTGCCAATCAAAGGCAAGTGAAGTGTTCTTTGATATGTCTAACATGTTTCTGATAGATTATGTTAGTATGATAGGTTGTTTGAAAGTTGGGTCTTCTTCTCCTTTTATGTTGTTCTTTACATTTTCTATTGAATCAAGATACTCATATTGAATAAAAGCTTCATTCTTGTTCCGTTTATTCAGATTTCTTATTGATTTCTTGCCTAAAAATCAAGAACAGTATTGGGCACCTATCCGTTTATGATCGTTTCTTTGCTCGAAGAAACTTTGGTTTATGCCTTTTAGAGATGATAAGTTCATTTTATCTATAGATGAAGATCTGAATTTTAGTTTTGATATATAGATATTGCTTTAGGTGTGAAGATGAAGAGGTGGTGGGTAAAAGATTAGAGGTAGAGGAAGAAATATTTTTGTATTTTTTTAAAAAGGGTAATTTAGGAATTTTACCCCAATAGCAGTGTCATCAGCATATATTGTAAACTTTTGACAGTCAACTGACAGAAGACTGTTGTAGATATACTATTCAGAGATCCAGTGCTTAATAGATATAGTCCAATACTTGAGGGATGACATCGGGACAAGCCCCATAGTTTGAGGGCTCCTGACATTTTTTATCCATTAATTAAACATGCTATGATAATCAAACAGTAAATCATTCAAATCTCCACATAGAACATTAGATGAAAGAATTAAATATGGAATAAATTAATTAAAATCATGTTTAAGGCTAGAACAACCCTCAATTATAAAAGAGTTTAGCTACTCATAACAATTAAACAAATCATTAGAGTAAACATTAGACAAACAAGATTAAGGGAAGAAGGAAGCTTATTGATTTCTACAATCTTTGAGAGCTTGAGCAGCAATAATGAAGTTCCTTCACTTTCAAGTCTTATCCTCTTCTTTTCACGTGTTGTATAACTCCCTAAAAAACATTAATAAAATCTATTTATAGTCCTAGGGTTGCGAAGGGTATTCTAGGAATAAAACCTAGCATTTACAGGCTTTAAATCGGAATTATAAATAAGATAGAACAATTTTAGAAACTTGAATTACTTAATCTCGCCGCGGTAAGTTTCGTGCTGGTTTGTGAAGGGCTTTGATTTTTCTTGGCTCGTTGCAGCAGGTTTCTCCATGTTTTTCCTATTGATCTTCAGTCGTTGTGGCTGACATCAAACTCATTGCAGCGAGTTTTCCTCGGGTTCTAATATTGGATTTTGACATTCTCCTCACTGCGGCAAGGTTCCCTTCTCGACTCCATTCGTTCTGAATTATCCAGAACATTCCATAAATCTCTAAAATCACATTCAAACACCTAAAATCACACTTAAACAACATATACCTGTGAAACGACACTTGTGGAATAAAATAACAGATTAAACTCTAATCTCACACAAGTATCGATATTTAAAACATCAATTAAGCACAATTTCTTACACTTATCAAGTCTCGAGAAACTTAAGGCCAATGTCCGTAGATTATGAAGCCTCAAAGTCCAATATGGCAAGTTTTGTAATCTACTTATCAGGATGAGATGCCGTAGTAGATGAGGAGTTGAAACATACTATAAATCTAGGATCTTATCTGTAATGTCAAATTTGTAATGGCCAATGACCTCAACTGCTTAAATTTTTCCAATTGTTTATGATGTTAATCTTATAAGGACCTACTTCCATAGTGATTAGTGTATGTAAGTTCTCCAATAATCCAATCTATCCTCGCCCCACGAACTTCATTTAAACTATATCCAGTTATGTTGTTACGGGAATTAGGCAAAAGATGCTACAGATTCCGAAGTTTATTAATCTTAATTGGTAGCTTGTGCACCAAGGTATTTCTAATATCTAATATCCTTAGGTTTTGTAGCTTATCTATAGACTTTGGGAGTTTGAACTTTCGTATTTTTCAAACATAAGTAGCTCAGATGGAATAGTTTTCCAACTTCTTTCAGAAGACCATGAAGACAAACATCAGTGAAATCCAACACCTTAAGAAGCTTAAACTTTTCAAACATAGCAACTAAAACAAAACTTCTCAATTCCTTGGTAGTATAAAACAAAATAGAATGAGTCCCTTTATCTTTTACAGTCTCCAAAACATTTTCTTTATTACTATAGACTGATAAACAACGAGTTTTTCCAGTAAATCCTGAGTTCTTTTCATCCAAAATTTGGCAGAAGTCTAATTCATTAGCCTTTGTCAAAATAATCTCCTGCATCATATTATGAACTTGACAATAATATCTATACCCATGAGACCCTGCCCATGATTGAACCAAATCAATTAGTTCATTCAAGTATTCTTCAGCTACTTGTTCCAGTGTCTTTTCTTTTCTTTAACGAAACCCTAGTAATCCACTTTCCATATAATTTCATGTCAACAACTTAGGTCTTAGAATAGATGCCAAAGTACAAAAAGCATAATTTGAGTTGATATGGCAAGTCTTGATAGCTAAGAGAGAATTTTCGAATAGCAAGTGTCAAGTTTCCAGGCCTTCTTGACAAACTAGCAAGAACGATACTCAAACACCTAAGATATGATCACAATCTTAGATAAACCTCAAAGAATCAAAGATAAACGACACAATATTGATCACGGAGTTCATCCAAATCAGCTTATGTCTATGGAGCTCCGTCACCGAAACTCTCTGTACTATAATGGAATGGATTACAATCGAATTACAAAAAGAACTCGTGAACTTTTTCTCTCTAACCTTCTGTTTGGATCCCAAGAATATGAGAGAAACCCTTGGAATTTCCTAAGAACTAAACCCAGCCCGTAATCCCAATTACACCCTATCTCAAACCCTTGGTACTAAGTGAATTAATTTAATCCCTATATAAGGCTATAGTGTTTCCTACATATTCCTAATGTGGGACTATTTCTAATACACCCCCTCATGTTTGGGCCTGAAAGTGTGGGTATAATGAACGACCTTTAAGAGACCAAGACAGGGGCTGAACACGATATTTTGAAAGAATCCTACAAAGCCGAATCGGAAAATTTGTGGGTACAAAATTTTTGGAAGAATCCCACAAGATCAAATCAGGAAATTGTGGGTACACAATATGAGTTATCAACCTATCTTATTTAGATTACCGATTCATCTTAAAAGCTTAAGTTGTTAAGAAATGTGTCAACAATAATATTATGAACATAGACCAAATAAAGTACCCAATTTAGGTTGGTCGAAAAAGAAAGAACATAGACCAAATAAAGTACCCAATTTAGGTTGGTCGAAAAAGAAAGAAATGCAAACAAACAAAAGTTTAAGTTCTTTGAAACTGAATCAACAATGATATTATATTCTAATACAGGCGTTCACCTGGGAGCCTACACCGAAAAAAGTGCTCAATTTGGGTCAACCGAAATTACAACCCAAATCACTAATCATCATCCTTTACTGCCCAGAATTCATGATTACTCTGTTCAGGCATTTTAACAATCACATGGTAAACTTAGAAAACTCCCCAAATAAAGTACTTGAAAAGGTCTAATGAGGACCAGTTATGTCTTTTTTACTAATCAGAACAGTCTACAAACTGTTCATTGGTGAAAAATCCAATAAAGTAACAGAATTCAAGAAAGGCAACCCTCTAAAAAGGACCAATTATGTGTATCGAAAATCTAAACAAGACTAGAGTTACCTGAATAGGCAAAGCATCCATATCAGCTCTCAGAGCAACAAACGGCGGCGAACCAGACCCAATTGTAGCAACCACGCCAGTTTTAGCCACCGGCCACCGGTATCCGATGCCAAGTTGGTCGAGCTCACGTCTGATGAGCTTACTCGTCTCGAATTCTTCATATGCAAGTTCTGGGTTTTCATGGATTTTCCTCCTTATGTTCTTCATCCAATTAACTGTTCTTGGGTCATTAGCTATCCCAACAATCTCGTCCCTGTAAAAATGGGTTTGGTGAAGTTTCGAGGAATTTAAAGTTTGTTCTTGAACAGAAACTTGGAAGGTGAAGGAGAAGCATATAGCTATGGCTATGGAGATTAGGAAGACGAGTTTCTGAAACTCCATGTTCGAAAGCGGTGAAAATGAAACGGCTGGTTAAGTATAGAGATATTTATACTTCATAAAATGCCATGTGAAATAAATTGGACAATTGATGTGGGAAAATTAAGGAGATACGTCAAAGGAGTACTAATTAATTGAGAAGAAAAAAAAAAACTCAATTTATAGAGTTTCTGATGTGATTTGATATGACTTTGTTAATAGTAGTTTCTTCTTTTACATTTTTTTTTTTTATAATTTTATTTTCTTCCAAAAACGAGTTAAACTCAAAACTTAAAAAACTTCAAATTTAAAAAATTACTTTTTAATAAGATTATTGGTGTTAGGAATTAATAAGCGTACAGTAATCTCAGTTATCTCCTTAATTATGTCGATATTTACGAAATTGACCTCATGTAATTTATTATTAAGTAATGAAAGAAGATTAAAAATAATATATTATTCGAAGTTATTAATGAGTGGATTGTCATGTCACTAAAATGAAATGAATAATTTTTAAAAATAATAATATTTGATATTTTTATTATTGTTAAATTTTTACCCATATAATTTATTAAAAAATTAAAAAAGTAGATATATATATATATATATATTTTGAAAGAAAGAGGACATAATTTTTAGAGTTATTAAAATCAATTTAAAAAAATATTTGTAGTAGCATACAAAATTATCGGAGAGTAATTTTATCATCGTAACCTTTAAATATGCATGTGGTCATTGTAAGTATTTTTTTAAAATTGATTCTGATAGTTCTAGAAAGTAAGTTCTCTCATTTTTCAAACAAATTTTCGTATATCAAAGTTTGACAATAATAAAAGAATTAAATATTATTATTTTTAAAAATAATCTTTTTAAATACTATAATCGGATAATTTTCTACCGATTAAAACAAAATTACTTTCACAAATTCTTTTCTTATTTTATATGGAATGAGTGGTAGAGACATGAAAGTCAAGCGTATGACCGTCAGAAAAGACTTTTTCCACTGATGCTGTAGTAGTTTATATCACATTGCAATTTGCATATATAGAAATAGAATGATAGAAATGGAGATAAAGAGATAAAGAAGCGAAGTGGCAGAGAATTTGTTTTGGATGGAAAAGAAGGAAACAGCTGCGAATGAAGTGGGGCCCTCTGGGCCATGAGAGACAAAAACCCACGTGCTCAAATTTGTTGAGTGGGAGAGTAACCTAATAATATACCCGTGAACAGACGACAACTTGGAAGCAGCCGTGAAACCGTCTTAGAAAAATCAAAGAGACGTATTTGTATGGAAAAACAGGGTTTTGGGTCTTAGTCTTATTTAAGGATTGTATGGGACCACTTTCTGGATTTTTATCGTTTCGTATTGTGTTGTGTTGTTCCGTTGATGTACTTAGTAGAGCAATATGTATTCTATTTCCTTATACTTTCCAAAATTAAAAACAAATTTAGCTGTTAAAAACATTTAGCAATTAAGATTAGTTTCCTTTATGTTTTTGGAAAGCACTGAATGCATATAAAGGGGCAATGGCCTATCAGATGAATATATCCGAAGCTTCCTTCTCAAAATTGTTTTCTCATTTTCTTTGTAATTTCCTTTCGAGTTCATTAAGTTTGGTATCAGAGCCAAATCGCTCGATAATTTTAAATTGTGACAATGGTTATTTCACCTTCAAAGAACTCTTCCTCCTCTAATGCCAAGGAAAATCACGCACTTGGAGAAGAAGCGTTTATCGTTGTGTGAGATTTAGATCAACAACTTCAAAATCAAAAAGCAAGAATGACATCTATGGAAGGATTAAGATCGAACCTTCAACAAACCATATCTGCTTTGGTTCAGTAACTCTCTAGGTTTGGTTTCGACAACCATTAATCCAGAAACCAGGGGGTGAATTCCCCCACCAAATCTGTTCAAGAAAATGTCAAAGAACCATCGATTCAACCAAATTCATCATAATCAAACCGACTCTTACAACCACATCTTTTTCCTGAGAAACTCTCTTCATCATAATCAACCTCTGCAAACTTTTGTCCAAGAACCCCCACACCAAAACATCATTTTCAAGAAGATTCTAAAGGATCAGATGAAGAAAGGTTAGCCATTCAAGCGTAGAATGTTCATCCAAGAACTCCTCTAAACTTTCAGAATTATGTCTTTAAGATTAAAGTGTGGACCTACCAACCTTCAATGAGAAATCAGAGATGAAAGAAGTGTTGGATTGGATCAAAAGGGTCAATAAATACTTTGATTACGCACAAACTCCAGAAGAACATAGGGTCAAACTTGTCGCTTACAAGTTAAATGGGGAAGCCTCTACGTGGGATTGGGTTCAAAGCAATCGTATCAAATCAAGAAAACAAACAGTACAAACTTGGCCAAGAATGAGAACTATGATTCGTGAGAGGTATCTTTCTATAAATTATGAACTTCTACTTTATCAAGAATACCATCATTGTGTGCAAAGGAATAGATACCACAGAGTTCTATAGACTCCAATCTCAGGCTAATCTTGCAGAAATTCCCTACTATCAGATAGCTCGATTCTTATCAGGCCTCAA
>WUAT03336288.1:0-10588 GCA_010015005.3 Ulmus americana | reverse complement strand
GTGAGCGAACCTCACCTCCAACTTATCCATTTTCCCTTTCATCCTTTCTGCCATTTTATTTATTCTATTTACAACCTCCATTTTCTTCAAATTCCCCCAAATTCTCTCCACCAAATAACTGGGTTTTTTATGTCTTTCTTTGATAGAAGACTTGAAATTGACTATTGAAGATTTCCTATATTGCTTCAGCAGGGTTCGATCCAATAGCACCTCTAAATACCCTCGTTATCACCTCACTCTGAGGAAGAACTCGATATGATTTACAGGTCTTCAGAACAAAGACCCTAAAATTAAAGTGCTTTATCTGCTATTTGGGAAATGGGCATCTCCTTCAGTAGACCAGGAGATTTTCGGCCTACGCAGGGCCTACAACATAGGTAAAAATCTATTATCTTTAGAAGCTTCATTCTCTTAAATTCTTAATAATCTTCTTCATCAGTTTTAAATCTCTTCGCCGTACTGCTTGAATAATATGAGCTTTTCCTTTTATCCTCTGCTCTGTCTCTCGTTGGTTTGTTTGATCTACTGTTATCTCTTATCCTTCGGCTATAGTCTTTCGACTCCTTGGCCCGTGAGTTATTCTGGGAGATGACTATCACGATACTCTTCGCGATCTGTAGCCTGCTTTCTTCCACACAAAGGATTCCTTCGGTCTTGGAGTTTAGTTCATTCAAGTTGTATGGTGGACATTCTAAGAATCTCTCGTGTAGAAGCGATCCTCTCACCAATCCTTTGACAAAAAGGTTGGCCGCTTGCCTTGAATCCAAGTTGAAAATTTGACTTATGAGATTCATGAACCTCGCCAAGTAGTCCCTTATAACCTCATCATATCTTTGATCCATGTACAAATCCTCCATAGACCTCTATTGCGGACGATTGTTATGGTACTGCTCCAAGAACTTCCTCCCGAAGGTTGCAAAGTTCGAGATGGATCCTTCTGGTAGTTGGCAAACCAGGATAGAGCTTTTCCCGTCAAGGTTGTTGTGAACAGTTTGCAATTTAACACTTCAGAAACCTTCTCCATTGACATTCTCTATTTGAAGTGGAGAAGATAGGCTATCGGATCCCCCTTGTCTTCATACTTCTCCATAGTCGGCGGGTTGAAGTCTTTGAGCCTTTCTTCCTTCTCTATCCATGGGGCAAAGGGTGTCTTAACAATCCCCTCCATTGCAGCTGCAGCTATATCTGTCGGATAGAATCCCTGGACTTCTCCAACTTGCTTTGCTACTTCTTCGATCAATCTCTCATCTAAACCTCCAGTTGTGAGCCTTCCGACTATCTTCGTGTCTGTCTGTGCCCTTCCGCCTTCAAATTTTGTATACCTCTTCTCTCGAGCAGGCTCGTTCTTCCTTTGTTTTGTGTAAAAGCTTGCTGTATCAGATACTTCATTCTTCTCATTTCTTGTTGGCTCTTTGGTTCCTTGAAGAGTTTCTCTGGAGCTCTACTCTTTGTTCTTCAGATGGCTTTCTTCCTCTTCTTTGGATTTCTCAGGACTTTTTGCTCTTTCTGTGTTGTTCTGTCGATCGTTCAGCTGCGCCTTGATTGCGCTGTTTTTCCACCCTCAATGCCTCTAGTTTTTCTTTGAATATCTTCTGCATATCTAGCATCAGTTCCATGGTTGTATCAGTCTTCCCTTCATATCCTTGGATCACTTTGAGTATCTTGTCCATCTTAGCCACCAAGTCTCCGCTCGGAGCAGTGTTAATGGCAGCTTGCTCTTGTACTGTGGAGGATGTGAATTGGTTGATCATTTGTGCTTCACCATTGTTACTTTCCTTGTTTCAGAAGATTCAATTGCAAAAAAGAATTGGAAAGAAAGAGAATTAGAATCAAAACATGAGTTTAGCAAAGCATAGGAATTTGATGCGTTTGCTTCACAGAACATAGCTTTTTGTATCAGTTTCCCACAAACGACGCCAATTAGATGTGAATAAAATTGCACAAATAATAAACTTCTCTCTCAATACAACTCAATTGGATCAAATACATAATCTCTCAGGAACAAGTCAAATAGAAAGAAGAATGAGAAAAATCAACTCAGAATGAACTCTCAATCTCTCTCTAGAATTCTCACTCAAAATGCTATGAATGCCAAATTACAAAAGAAATCAAATATTTATAATAAAACTCCACCGACATTAGTCCTTCAGAGACTTATCCTTCAAACTCTATCCTCCGAACTCTATCTTTCTCTGAGAGTTAGCCAACGGAAGCCCTTCGCTTAATGCCTTCGCCAAGTTCCTCTGGAAGAATCATTCGTCTTGAGTCCATTGTAATAGGCCTTTTTGAAGATATGGGCCCCCCGGTCCAAATATCTTTAAAATCCTCATGAAATTACCACAATATCCTTGGCAACGTCACTTGTCACATTTTGCCCATCCAAATGGTGTTTTAATTTTAGTTGATGAGCAAATTTTTTTAAAAAAAATTACAAAAGAACATTTTAAATAGAATTGTTGCGGAAATTGGTTCAAATTGGTTCTTTGTTGTTCTTGGAGGGGATATGAAAGCTTATTTTTTAGGGTTTTGTTGTTAATTAAAATATATATATGATTTGTTGATGCATTACATTTAGATTGATTTTTTTTTCTTTTCGTGATTGTTGAATTGACAAAATGTTTGTTATTCTCAATTCTTAATAAGAATACTCTTAAAATTTAGTGAAGAAAAAAAAATAGTTTCAAAAAAAAAAAAAGGATAATGAATTCAAAAAACAAGAGAGATGGTAAGTGAGGAAAAATGCTATACAAGGGTGGAAATTTATAGATGTGTTAGTAAAAGATTTATCGGCTCAAATGCTTCTTAAAATTTGAGTGAATTTACATGTTGCAATCTAAAATTGAAAATTAACTCAAATATCTTGTTTATTGACGTTTGTACATAAAAGTATCTCTTGAAATTTGGACGAATTTGTACAAAATGCCAGTGAATAATAACATCATGGAGTATTTAGACCAATTTTCAAATTTACATAATAACATGTAAATTCGTGTAAACTTTAAGAGATATTTCAACTAAAACTTGAAAGTAAAAGATAAATAAATAGATAATGTAGTTTATCTCATTTTGTTTCCTTTTATTTTTTTCTATTTATTGGGGTTTTTTTTTTGTTTGGATCTATAAGAATTTTTGGGAAAAGTGATTGGAGAGGTAGTTTGTTTTTAGAAAAATTATATATTAATACTTTCTAGTTTGACAAAGTTTTAAAAAATATTTCAAATTTTGAAAAGTTTTAAAATTGAGCCTCTAATTTACCATAATTATGTCTAACTACCATCAATTCATCCATTTTTTTTAAAAAAAATACCAAAACTACTCCTAGATGTTTAAAATAAAAATAATTTTAAAAATAAAAAATTATTTAAATATTAATAAAAAACTTTTTTAAATAATACAAACATAAACTTTATCGAGTAAGTGTAACCCGCGCACCCCACCTTCCCGCCAACCCCTTCGGCATCTCTCCATATTTTTGGCCTCATCTCCATTTTTTTCTACTTCACCTCCGTATTTTCCAGCCTCACCACCTTCCTTCTCCCATATCGTCGTCTTTCCCAAATCAAAAAAAAAAAAAAAAATCCTACCACTTTTCCCATTCCTTTCAACTACCTGTAAAGTTCCAAAAATCTATAAAAAAATTTGAACAAAACAACAAGGAGATTTGTAAATATTAGAACAAACTCAAATATGAATAACCAGATGCAGCCCTTCATCATTCATAATTACATAAAATTTCTTCAATCTTACAATGTCTTTCACAATTTTAAGAACACAATTACTAAAAAAAAAATATAAATAATTAAAAAAATAGACAAATTCACAAATTCTGCCTATTAAATTTCTACTACCTTGTATGTGTTATCGTAAATACTGCATAAGATAAACGAGCATCTCACATACAGTATTCAAGGTCAACTTAAAAATTTAAAATTTTGAAAACCCCAACAAATCTTAGGAATACCCAAATGCAAAATCATAGAAAATCAAAACATAAAAACCCCCAAAAATTAGGGAAAATAGAAGAATACTGGAGGTCGCCAAGAGAAAAGAATAGGGGTCATCATCACGTGCAGATCTGGTTATTACCAGGGGTTAAAAATATTATTTACACTAGTCAAATCAGTTCATCCAACGATAAACTGAATCATAGAGCTACGACACAATCAAAAACTTGAACGAACAAAATGTTGAACTGAATCACACTAATCTCTACTGGGGGTTATTACTTATTTTGGTACTTGCTGTTTTATTTTCCAATTATTTCTTCAATTAAAATAAAAAAAGAAAAAAAATAGTAAATAATAGTAGAGACTTCTCTTATATCATGTTGAATGGTATGAATCAATGAATTTAATGGTGATTGTAGTTTTTTTTTTTTTAGAAAAAGTTTCTTAGCACCATTGCCCTAATTACTTTGTGCAAATTGACCCATTCCCTTAATTATTTTTATTTTGACCACTAGCACTTTTGAAAGATTAGGTAATGGAACTAAATTCCAGCTGTTTGGTAGCAGGGAATGCACCAATTCTGGCAAAATATAAAGGATAATAGTGTTAAAAAGTCAAAATTTTAATATATTAATTCAATAAAAAAAAATTAAAGCATTTTTTTTTCTTTCCTTTTTTATTATTAATTTGTTTTTCTCTCTATCTTTCTTCTTCATCGTTTTTCATTATATCAAAGTGTTGAGATAAAACATAACCTAAAGAAGATAAACATATGAGAACATATATATATATATATATATATATAGTATTGAAATAAGACAACTAAAAATTGATACAAAAATCGAAGGTTTTAATGATTAGGACCCCAACAACTCACCCATTGACCTCCGATCTTCAGTAATTAGATCTAATCTTCGAAAATATATTTTTACTTGCGATTTCTACTTTATTTTATTAGTTTTTTTTTTTGTAAGAATTTGTTGTGTTTTTTATAGAAATATTTTATTTTGTAAGGAAGATTGTGTGATGTTGAGAATTTTTGAGTTTGATTTTGATGATTTTGCCGGAGGTTGTGAGTTTGATTTTGGGTTTTGATTTTAATTTTGTTTGGGATTGATTTGATGACTCTTTTGAGAGTTTTTGAGGTTTGATTTTGATGATGTTGTGATGAACAAAAGTTATGAATGAAAATTATGATTATGATGTTGTTGGAGATTAAGCTTATTAGATTCTTAAAGTATGTTTTAAAGAGTTTAGATAATACTTATAATTACCAAAAGCAAAAAGAATCGTCGTAAACCGACACAAGAGCTCTATAGAGCTCATTCTTAACTCTCCCTCTCTATAATCCTAACTGGCGCCATCATCCCACAAGCCCCCTTCCATTCTCAAATGACCCTAAAATCAAATATATAGATGAAGGTCTTAAATGCAAATAGTATATAAGTCAGGAATTAATTAATAAATCAAAACTTGCATTTCGACCCCTCATACAAAATCTTTTACAATATGAATCTATTATCAAAATAGGCTTAATTGATGTGAAAGAAAGGTTTCTCAGTTTAATGAACTAATCAAGACATAACGAGTCGAGTGAATCCCAAAGAACCTTTTGCCAAAATACACGAGTTCGTCCATCCTAGTATGGTCCAAAATACATATATGTATTATACGATACATTAATCGTTATTAACATGCTTATATTATATTTGATAATAATAGTGAGTTTTTAATGATTATGTTAGTCCACACAAAATATTTTCAACAGATGTTTGTTTAGTTTTAATTTTTTTTTTAATATTTTGTTTATTAAAATTGCATAAATACTCCTTTTATTTCATAAAATTATGCAAACATTCTCGTGAACGATGAAAGTTAACATAAGTTGATGATGAGTGGAAATTACACATTTTTGAAAAAAAATTGAGTATAGGTTTTGCTTAACCAAAAATAAAAAATAGTTGGGGACAGAATTGTATAATGCTCCGCGGTATAAGTTCGGTAAAAATTAGAACCATTCGAGCTAATAGCCCTAAAATCAATTTCATAAGTACTTTTAGTACATTGAAAAGTACCACACAGAAACCAACAAAGTTAAAAATTCGGAATATCTCTATAATAAAAATACTATACAATATATTGAAACAGATCAAATAAAACCTAAGAAGAGTTAAATATGGCTTTTTTTTTTTTTTTTTTTCAAGTAATTATGCAGAACTCATTGCAAGGGCAGTGCAATAAATGGTTGGGAAAAATGTGTTGCAATTTGTATTCGGAATGTCTCATACTATGAGACAGGTCCCCACATGCAAAAGCTCAAGCTAGTTAGTCCCAGAGGCCTAAAAGGTTCAAACATTCTATATTAACAAGTTGGAGGGTATTAATCTTGTCTTTATTACTAATGTTTTCTTTCAGAATCTTCATTAGGGGTTTTTTTTCTTCGGTTATCAGGTATCTTAATTAGTTATATGTTACAAATTGAAAAAAAAAAAAAAAAAAGGTTTTCTTTTTAGTTACTACAATTTTTTTTTTATCAAATTTTTTTTTTTTTTCTTAAGCCCACTATTCAGAATATTATTACAATAATAATATTCAAATCATGTTTGAAAAATTTAAATATTATTTCTATTCATATATGTTTTTTTTTATTTTTTTGTAGCTATAAGAATCACATTGTTACATTAACCTTTTTTTTTTAGGACCCATTATTGAAAATATTATTACGATAATAATATTAAAATCACCAAAATATTAACTATGTTCAAATCACCAAAATACTAACTCTATTCAAATCGCGAAACGAACAAACTTACTATTTGTAATTCTTACTTTGGCGGGAAGTCTCTTGGTACCAAATCCAAATTTTCACACAAGTTATATAAATTCTACAATATATATATATATAAGGTCCTTTTATAGTATAGTACCAATAAGGATATCAATATGAACCGTTTGATCTAAATCATATGGTTGATAAAGATTTGGTAGTTGGCCTAATAAATTAATTGCATTTAATGTGCTTTGAAAATTGTATAAACTATTAATTAAATTATCTTGTTATTTACTTACTGTCATAGAGATATTTGGCATAATTGAGTTATGGAAATTCTTATTCTAATATGGAATAGTCTCATAATCAGTGAACTAGGGTTTTTTTTTTAATTGAACTGTATCTCATTTTGTTGAACATTGTTCTTGATTTATTCATTAAGCTATGTGGTTTATTTGTTTTTGTAAAATTTCATTACTTGTTAAAAAATTTGGACAATTATATGTTTTTCCTAATATTCTATTACAATTTTTGTATTATTTGCAAAGTTCATAGGGCATATCTGCAATACATTTATTTCCTCGACCCAGTTGTAACTTTAGTTTAATTTTTTTTCCACGCCCCAAGAATAAAAAAATAAAAATAAAATTAAACAAGCTTTTTTCGGGTCAAACTAATTTGGCTTCAAAAATTATTTTTCCCATCAATTTTTTACTCCCAAAATATATAACAATTTTTGTAAGAGTTTGAATTGTTTGATATCTTGCATCACAGCCAGTAATGCTCTTTATTTTTTATTAATGATATATAATAGTGCTCAACAACGTTTTGAATATCTCAACCATCACTTTTAATAAAAAATATATATATAAATAAAATAAAATTCATCGACCTTTATCTTTTTAAAAATATTAACTTACATATGTAACGTGACTTGAAATTTTTATACTTTCCATGACTGCATTAGAAGAAATGTATATAGTACTTGGCACACCATCTCGATCTAGTATAATAAATATCAAAAGTGATATGGCAATTTCATCTCCAACCATAGCAAAATTGCATAAAAATGTAGGGTGACTTTTCTAAAAAACAAAAAATACACAGCTTTTTTTTAAATATAAAATCATGATAAAATTACAATAAAAAGACGAAAATACACATTTTATATAAGATTAGGATAAAATTGAAATAAAAATTAAAAGTTAATAATAAGACTGTTTAAATCATGTTAATTAAATTGGGATTTTGAGTACAATAAATTATTATTATTTTAATTAAAAATAAAATTAGAAGAAAATAAGGTAAAACACAACATACCACAAAGGGATGATGAGCTCTGTCTTCAAGTCCAGATAATTTCATCGAAAGAGATCTTGCTTTTATTATATCTTATTTAGTAGTTTTTAGTATTGGAATTGTTTCATTAGAAAATTTATATTCTTTTTTTTGCTATAAATTTGTAATTCTTTGCCATAAGAAGATAACTTTGCTATACTAGATGGAAGAGAACTTGATTTTGAATTTTTTTAAACCAAATGCACTTTCCCCAACTAAAAATTAACTTGTCGTAAGGATATTACAAAATATGAAAGTGAACAAAAGAAAATGTGTTGCCAAATAACTCAACATGTAAAATATTAATAAGTGACATGTTATAGTAAATCACTTTTCAAAAAGTCAATGACATTTGAGCATTATTAATTACTATTTTCACGTATTTTCGTTAAAATATTTACTCTTACACGTATTGTAAAACAAAAATTCCTACATGACAATTCCTGTGTGTATATATATATATATATAAATATATGTGTGTGGAAAACCATAAATATTTTTTTCAAACAAAAATCGAAGGGTCTTTTTTGAATGTTTTTTTTTTCCTTTCAAAAAATTAATTTTGTAAAACTCTTATTTGTTTGAGACTTTGAGGGGTATTTTAAAAAAACTAGAGAACGAATAGGAATATCCCTTTAAAAAATATTTGTAGGGTTCTCTTAAACCCTACTGAAGCTTCAATTTTAGAACTCTGAACTTGACAAATCAGCCATGAACCGAGCCAAAGCACTACTCGTCTCTCTCGGACTCGCCAACTCATTCTTCTCAACTCACCTCGGCACCACAAATCGCCAGCTCAGTTCTCAGGTCACCAAGCTTTCTAGCCTCTTTTTATCTCCTTCAAATCACCATTACACTTCTCACCTCGTCAATTCCCATCAAAAACTTCTAGTTTCTTCTTCAAATTTCACTTCTAACTCGGTTTCGGAACTCTTTTGGGCTTGCGAGTGGTCTACAAAATTTGAACCCAGAATGGACCCATGGAACAGTTATCTTCCTTTTGAAGAAATTAGATAAGAACCCACAAAAAGCTTCGGATTTCTTCAATAGGGAATGTGAGAAAAATGGGTTTAGACCAAATTCTTTCTATTTATGTGTTTGTTCTTCCAACTCTAGCTCGTAAGGAATCTATGGTGAGTTTTTGGATTGTACTTACGAAGATGAAGGTGGAAGGGTTCTATATTAATACGGAAATGTATTTAGGAATTTTAGCTCAGCTTGAAACAAAAAACTTGGCTAGTGAAGTGGTTGCTTTGTCTAATTTCTACAATTTAATGGTTCAAGAAACTGCTACGGATGGAACTGTGAAGAAGGTGATCAAAATTGTTTTGGGGTCAAAGTGGAATAAGATAGTTGAGAAGCATGAGAAGCTCAAAGTTAAGCTATCTGATTTTTGTGGTAATGATTTTGAAGGAACTTATAAATCACCCATCAAAATCTTTGAATTTTTTCAAATGGGTTAGTCAATTTCCAGGCTATGATCACAATTCTGTCACATATAATGCCATTGCTTGGTCTCTTGGTAGACATGATACAATTAGAGAGTTTTGGAGCATGGTTGAGGAAATGGAGGGTGCAGGTCATGAAAAGGACTTCGAAACTTAAAGAAAAATTTCAGGCAATTTATGAAGCACAAAATGATGGAGGACATGGTGAAGCTTTTCGAGTTTATGATGGATGGTCCATTTAAGCCATCGATTCAGGATTGTTGCAGGTCTTTGAGGGTCATCTCAGCCAGTTATAACCCAGATTTTGAGTTGGCGTTTTGAGCTGCGATGGCATATGAGTCTGCAGGGTATACCCTTTCCAAGGATGTTTATGATTGGATTCACAGGTGTTTGACTAGTGCAGGAAGGTTTGATAAAGCAGAGAAGATCGTAAATCTTATGAAATCTGCTGGATATAAGCCCGACAACGTCACATACAGCCAACTTATCTATGGACTTTGCAAGGCAAGAAGACTTGAAGAAGCATGTAAAGTACTGGTTGAGAAGGAGGGAAATGGATGCGTTCCTGATTTCAAAACTTGGACCGTTTTAATTCGAGGGCATGGTGTTGCTGGTGAACTTGATAATGCATTGATTTGTTTCACAGAGATGATAGAAAGAAATTGTAAAGTCGATGCTGATTTGATCGATGTCTTGATAAATGGTTTTCTCACTTAGAAGAAGACGGAAGATACATACAAAATGTCGATTAATATGGTAGATATAACCAGTTTAAAACCATTGCAAGTGACAAACACAATCTTATCGAGAAGCTGTTGATGGTGAGGAAGCTTAAAGAAGCATTGAACCTTCTTTGTTTAATGCAAAAACAGGGCTACTAACCTTGTCTAGACCCTTTTGCTCAATTCATATTAAAGTTTGGTACTGCTGAGGATGCTGCTGAATCTTTGAAGGAATTTCCATCCTTTTCAGCTTATATTCATGCCCTCAAATCGTTCCTCCTGGAAGGTAGATATTATGAGGCCAAAGTTCTTCTCAGGGGCCCTCACCATATTCGCCAAGATCATGAAATTTGCAGCCTATTT
>WUAT03336177.1:0-10590 GCA_010015005.3 Ulmus americana | reverse complement strand
AAGCTAACCTTTTCAATTCTTCTCTTTTATTATTATTATTATTATTTCATATTCATTTCTTAGTTTCTGGAAAACCCTACTCTTTCAATCTTCGTCTCTCTGTCTCAATTTTTCCTCTACTTTTGTTGACTCTTTTATTACGCAATAACCTTACCAGGTTACCTTTTGGTCTCCAAATTCATCACCAACCTTTCCCATCATCACCACCACCACCAAAATATATATATATATATATATATAATTTAAGGGTTTTTTTCTTTAAAAAGAAAATATCATTTTACCTCTCCTGGATTCCTAATAGTTGCAACCTTGGATTATGATAAATATTTTAAAAAAAATTTGAATTTTAAGAATATACTAATATAAATGTGGTTAACGAATTTAATGAAGATATTTTGTTGAATTTTAACAAATATAATCCTAGATTAAGAGTGAATTTTGTTGGATTAATCTGTTCTGGGTAATATATTTGAATTCTTTCTTGAATATGCTTATGCATTTTGGTTAAAATCGTTCATCATAGTTTTATATATATTTAGGGTTTTTTTTTTTGGTTTGTTTGTTTGGGTATAGTACCTTATAATCTGTGTTTATTCTAAAAAGTTTATTTTTTAATAAGTCTAAAAAATACCGAATAATTTAGATTTTGTATCATTTAATAACCTTGGTCAACTTTAGGTTGACCAAATTTTTATAAAATTCTAAAATACCGGGAAAATAATTAAAATATCTTCAAAAAACAATAAATATAAAAAATAATAAAGCTAAAAAAAACCCAACAGTTAATTAGTTTAGTAAACTTTTTATTTAAAAATATTTTAATATATTCGGTCAAAAAAAAATGTTAATATATTTTAATAAGGGTATATTTTGTTCATTCATTTAAATCTAGAGTACTAAATAATACAAAATCCAAACTATGAGTACATTTTGGGATTATTAAAAAACAAGAACACTTTTTATATATATATATATACTAAAAAAATACAAGATGTCTTCTATTATATTTACCATAATTAGAGTTATTTGTGAAATTTCTTGTTAATCGAAGAGATAAAAAAATGATATTTTCCCTTTTTGTTTATGCTTAATATAAAAATATTAGAGTGAAAGAAAAGGGGTTGGTCGTTAAGGAGGTAAGGCACATGCAATTAACTCAAAAGTCATCTAGGTGTCACCCGTGAGTCAAACCCCCTCACGTGTAAAAACGTAGCAGATGAACACAATCTCCCATTAACTCACACGCTTCACTCCCAAAACATTTACTTCTCTCTCCATCCAAACTCTATATAATTGAACTGCATCTTTATGACAGGAATACTCAGAACATGAGAATTTTATGGGGGATCGTTGAACCCCAGTACTACTCTTTATGTGAAAGAGAGAGTTAATTAAAGGTACTTTGTCTTCTAATTCCAATAACATCTACCATCTTCTATTTTCCTTTGATCTCTACTTTCTTTGATTGATCTTGTTTAGGTATATTGATAAGTAGTTGGAACTTTTTCTGATCTTTTTTCTTTTATTGGTTTCAGCTGGGGTTATGGTGTGACGTTCAAAGGGTTCCAAGAAAAATATTGTCCGAAGAGAATTGAAGACGATACAGTCATATCATCAATAGATGGAGGTTAATATATATATATATGTGTATCTATATATTTGGACGTAAATACGGGTGAGCGGATTCCATGCCATGTTTTGTCAAGTGAGCAGTCCTTTCTGCTTCTTATATCCTTAGTTTCGTTGTCTGTTCGACCTTGAATTGATCTCACAAATCAAAAAACCCTAATTAGAATAGCCAGGTAAATAGCCACACATAAACTTCACAAAATAGTCTTTTTAAAAAGTAAATCTCAGGTTAAGTATATTTTTTGTTTTTGGGGATGCATACTTCATATTTGATTAGTTCTTCTTCACATAATTTAATTGGCAAAATGAAACGTGCTATGTATTCATATTCTTTTAGATGTAAGAAACCAACTAGCTAATTATATATATATAAAAGTGATTTTACAATACACATAATAAATTAGTTTGTATTGATATAAATACGATCTAAATAGTTAATTTTTAATCAAATGTAGTTAAATAAGTATTAGTCAAATTATAAAAAAATCTTTTTAATTACAATAATTAGATAAAAATTCAATGGTCTAAATTGTGTTTCTATCAATACAAACAAATTTATTGTGTGTATTATAGAAGGACTATATATATATATATATTTGTATGTGTATGCCTCTAGCTAAATCATCTTATTATGGTTTAAATTAACTTTTGTTTGTGAATACTTTTAATTTTAATTAGTTTGGAACATGTAAAAAATTCTTTTGTGTTATACATAATTCATATTCTAACTTTGAATTAGTCGTGTTCTATATAGGAAAATTCTATTAATTGGCCTGATCTCCCTCGTTTCTTTGTTGTCAATTTCTTATATATCCACAAATTCTCTTTCAATTCCATGGGGGTTTTCTTAAAAACAAGATCATAGTTATATACTTAACTTAGGGATTCATCATAAAACTTCATAATTTTATTAGTTTCATATAGTAATTAAGTTAGACGTTGAGTCTGTGGCTTCAACTTTAAATACTAATAGTCCAGAATTATTATGTTTAGACTGTGGATTACAATTATTCTCTAGTTCTATATATATATGTTTAGTCTTTGCTAAATCATTACTGGATTTGTTTTGCCTAACAAAGCATTTTGTAGCTAGTTTGCAAAACTTTCCAACTGCGACAGAAATAAGAAATGGCTTAACAGAAAGAAAACCTAATTTGGTGATTGTTTGTAGATTCTACTCGAGAAAAACTAACCTCTTGGAACAGGAATCCATCCAATTAGTTTATGGTTTTTATTTTTTTATTTTTTACTAGAATAGTTCATGTTTTCTTAACACGTGTATATTGCACACACACATATATATTTGTTGGAAAATATGTGTGTATTTATATTTAATGCATATATATAAACCCTCAATTCGATCAATAAAATATAACATTTATTATATATACTTCAAAAAATATATAATGTGTGTGTATGTGTATTTATGTATATAAATTATCTCAAATACCGATACACATAGTACAACAATGATTGAGGATGTAAAGTCAAGAGCCTAAATAGATCCAAACATTTATATATACACACGTGCATATATATCGATATACATCATATCTAGCAAGGTTAGGTTATTAATTAGTCTTTATTTCTTATTTTTATATTTACAAGCAGTAAGAAAAAGCGATTTTTTTAGGCCATTTCTCGATCTGTGCACATGTCGTGTTATCTTTGCGCACATACATTTCGTGTGAATCTTTTTCAAAGGAAATTTGGTCTTTTCTTGAAGTCATATACTAAAAGAATATAGATACAGGTTTACTTTAAAAAAAAAAAATTAGAAAGAATATAATAAACTTTTTAGACCTTAAAAAGTCAACTTATTAATATCATATTATATATATATAAAACCTATCATTGCATGGTCCAAATACATCATGAAGGAGTTAATTAAAATATTTTTCTTGAGTTAGAGCTAGCTAGCTAACCCTTCACAATGCACGGTGGAACTTTTGGTTTGAGACAGCTAGGTAGATTCCTCTTGGTTGGCGTTTAGGGTTTCAGTAACCTTATAGGTTGTTTTTGTCCTTCACGTTTTCTTGTTGTTTTCCTAGAAAGTGTTTAGGTTTTCTTGTTTTTTCCGCGAAAGCTTTTCTACAGAATGGATCTATAGCCACATTAATATCGCTGAATTATATGGTAATGATGGAATTTTTTATTTTTAAAATTTGACCATAGTAACATTTTTTTTCTTTCTTTGTACGAGATTTTAGATTCGTAACATGTGGTGGGGTATATATATATATTAATAGTCAACAATATAGGTGTGTAAACCATTTTACCTTCTAAGGTCGACCATGACGATGAATCTGAGGTTTGAACGAAGGACTAGTTATTTGACTTGACTTTGCATGGAAATCGACACCCAAAATACTGATCAATTATTAACATAAAGAGGTGTCATCCATTGGTTCCAGGTTTGCTTCTCTTTCTCTCTCTATGAATTACATACTCGTACAAGTTAATTATTTGGTGAAATATATATTTGTCTTAATTAAAGGTGGAACTAAAGTTTTCTTGAAGTAAACACCCTAGTCTATATATCTAAGGGTATTTATTTATGTGTAGGCAATATATATATAAGTGTGGTTTCTTCCCGAAAGCATGGGACACAGGTCTACTTGTTACTATTAAAGGTAAAGTAATTTTTTTGTTTTTGTTGAAATGGGGGACAATAAAGGTTAAATTCAATCAACAAAGAAAAATCAGAAAGTAAAGACATAATCTTGACAATCATTTAACTTAGAATATTTGCAAAACCTCTAATGTATATATGTCACATATAACCTTTTATTGGTTGCAAAATTTTCTTCTCTTTTTATAATTCATAATAAATAATTTCATCAGTGTTAAGATTTGAAAAAAACATATTAATTAAAGGACCAAATTAATTTTCACTTAAAATGATAAAATTTAATTATTTAGCTTTAATATGTATGTTTCTCCCATGAAGTTGTCATAATTTGGTTAAGAACTCAATTTTTACCCTTTTGGTTAAATAATTAAATAATTTAGTTTTTTAATGTCCCTTAATTTCTTGTCAATTTTAATCAAACGTGGATTAATTTCTACCGTCCACCTAGATTTTTCTTTTGTGTTGAATGGCCTCCTTAAAATTATATAAATTAATCTCCTTGGAACATCCATACGTATCCTAAATCATTTCCAAACTTACAAAAAATATTGTATCTGATCTGCTGAAGTTTTATAACCGTCCCAAAGTCGTACTCAATATATTTTCAAACTTTCAAAGTATTTTTTGTTATGGAAGTTGCTTTATGCATTGAAGGGAGATGTGACAAAGACTTCAAATAATTTTTTTTTCACTATATATATTTGTTCATCTCTTTATTCCATAGAAGGACATGAAATTTTAAGGGTATTTATGTATTTGATGCATTTTGAGACAATTGTAAAATTTAGAGTATTAATGGGGATGTTCTTTGTGTGATTAGGATTACTATAAAAACAAGATTACTGTAACTGAGATAGTGTTACTGTAACAAATAAAATTACTGTAGCTGAGATGATGTTACTATAACAAACCAGATCACTGTTCAAACTAGAAAAAAAATGTGAATAGTAAGAATATTTAAATCGCTAAATAAAATTACTGTTCAAAACACAAAAACGAAGCCAATTTTTTATTTATTTATTTTCTTAAATTGAGAAAATTATTAGGTGCCCTAAAATTATTTACTTAAAATAAATTGTTCAAAATCAATACTAGTTAGTAAGATATCGAATTGTCTTGATTTTTTTTTTTTTAATTTTAATTTTAATTTTGGTTTGTTTAATTTATTTATCATTTTTCATTCACTGTATGGTTAAGTTGTATCCTCTTGAATTTTTATTATTTATTTATTAATATATTTTAGTTATTACCAGAAAGTATTTTCAAACAGATGGTATTATTATCTTGATTAGTCCGCTGTAGTTAAAAAAAATTATTACTGGCATATATATTCTAAACATACAGAAAAGTTAAACAACAAAAAACGCCAAAAGGAGAGAAATTGATACCTGCTTTTAGGACGTCCTTCACGGCTTCACCTAGTCACCGCCCCTTTCGTTTTGTGCTAGGACAACTCAATCAATGCTTCATGGTGACCACCAAATGCGTTGTCTGCCCTTGAAGGGAGGACCATATATAGTAAAAGTAAAAATATATAACGTTTGGACATATGTAATATACTATAAAATTCCATTAAACATCAGATATATAAGTATGACATAGCTAAATTGCATATATAAAGGATTTCTATATAGATTCTAGATCTTAAATATTTATCGTTTCGCAATGTGATTACATATATCGGATGACTCAGCAACACGTCAACAAGAAAAAAATTGTGATAGCCAATAACATATGGGTTAAAAATATGGAAGATCAATGGTTTATTATCATTATATTATGTATTGGTGTTATATATATATATATAGATATAAGTTATAAGAAAGAGAGATGCATATATGTATTTGCTCTATGTTGAAGAAAATCTTATATGTTAGACAAACTACACCCAACAAGACTATTCCATAAGGATCATAGAGCATAAATTTGATGGGAAACTTTTAAGTAATTAACACAGTCTATACTTTCTGAAAATTATTTATTCAGTACCGTACACAACATGTAATCTATAAATACTTTTATTCGTAGAATCTCACCTGCTATATGGAAATTATGACGGGAAACTTGTTGAAAATAAAAATTAATAAAAGAAAATTTTGAGGCCAATTACAGACTTCCATAAGGGACAATTTTAAGTGGCTTATCTTAATGCTCCTAGCTAGCTTGAACTCGCTACATATGGCAAGAGAGAGACAGTAGAAGACCCATAACGAAATTTATATCCAAATCAATCAATAATAATAATAAAAAGATAAAATTGAAAAAAAATGGTGAGAAAAAATCAAACTTCTTCCTCAGCCAGTAAGCTACTTTGATTGGAACATGGGAGTATAGTGACAGAAAAAGAGAAAAAAAAATTTATATTATATTATAATATATTATCCATGATGGATCTTTCAGAAGGATAATTTCACACATAGCACTATTTAATTCTTACCAACAGGGAAAAACCTCTGCAAGTTAAGATTAACACAAAACTGACACCAATTATTGTCTAGTAAATATAAATATAATAATATAATATAATATAATAAGAAAAGACAGTTTGTCTTTTTTCTCATCTTATCACTATAAATCAAGGTGCAAACCCAGCATACTTCCCACAACAGAAGGAGATTTTGAGATCAGAAATCCATCCAGGTTCTCCTCCTCCTCCTTATTCTTCTTCTTATTATTTTCCTTTTCTTTTTATAGTAAGCTTTCTTTATTTTGATTTAGTTTTGAAGTCTAAATTTATGTGAGCTAGCTTTGACTTCTTTTTTCTTTTCTTTTTTCAGATGGGTTTTCTTATATGTTGATTATGTTATGGGTTTCATAAGATTATATATACCGGTGAGTTTATTTCATGCTATGCTTGTCAAATGAGCAGTCTTTTTAAATTAATTTTTGTTTCGTTGTCTGTTCGACCTGAAACTTATAAACAGGACAATTAGCTAATTTTGAAAAACCCTAATTTAGACAAAGATTCTTTTTTTATTTATATGATTAATTAACTAACAAATCAAACTAAATATAAATTCTTATTTGTGGATCTGTGTGTGAATTAAGAATTATATATGATTCGTTAGCAATTTAGAGTGCTCATAAAAGGGTGCAAACATAGAACTTTTGTTTTGCTGTAAAAGAATCATATTCTTATTAGAGTAGAATGATATTTCTACAAAAACCACCCTCATATCCAGAAAAATAACCGAAAGAGGACCACAATAATTATAAAGATCTTTCTTTTTTTGGTGCAATTAGGTTAACATTAAGCCACACCAAATTAATATAGTATGTACCGATATGTATCACTTAAACTACCCTGATTTTTTTGATCTTTTGGGAAAGGTATGTGCCTTAATTATTTGATTGATTATATATAAGCCAAGAAAAGGTTAAGAAAATACGTAAAAAAAAAATGATAAATATAATAATATTATGGTCAAAATTTGTTTAACGTGATGAGCGTTTCTTTGTTCTTGTTGATGTGATTACTTAAAAGCAAAAAATAAAGAAGGAAAAGGACTTGTGCAAACCTATTGATGATATTCTTGTGGTAATCTTCTTTTAGAGATATAAGATATAACAAAATCAAGGGAAAGTTTATTTCTAATTAAGATCTACGTTGCCAAAAGTTATTTTACATTTTAAGGGAAAATGACACTCTTGAGCTCTATGAGTTTTGTATTTTAGAAAAAAAGGGATCTCAAAATTTAAATAATTTATAATGATAGATCACTTTTAATTTATTCGAGAAAAAAATAAAAATTATCTCAAAATTTGTTGATTTTTTTTTTCTTTCCTATAATGAAATTTTGATTAACAATATTAAGCTTTCAACTTATACCATTGATGCTAGTTTGAAGTGTTAACATTATTAATTAATGATTAAGGTCAAAAATCAAGAAATGTTAATATATAATCTTTTTTTTTTTGTTGTTGTTGGGAAATCCTCGTGTGAAACATCAATACTATGAATCTATGATATCATTCAAAGATTAGAGTCAATTTGTTTTTATAAAAAAGGTGGGTAAACTTTAGTATACCAAACTGTCATTTTCGCTAAATTGTAATGTGGGTTTAATCACAGTTAATGGGTAAATAATAATCAAATGTATAGTATATACATGTAAGGCTTCTAAACACCACACACACACACACACAAAAATAACTAGTACCAAAAAAAAAAAAATGACTAGCCTAACCCAACCCTACTTAACTTGTTCTTTTCTCTGCCATTATTATTGCATTGTTAACTAAATCATTTATCCAATATGTATATATATGCTGTGAATAGATATAGGATTTGGATCCAAACTAGCTCAATCCCAATTCCCAAACCTTGTCGTTTGAAAAAATAAGTAAATAAATAAAATTCCCAAAACTTGTGTAATCTAAGAATAAAAATCTTACTAGTCCTAATATAAGTAAATAGGTCGAAGGGACAGCGAAACTAAGGTATGAGCAAGGACTGTCCATTTGACGGGGCTTTTTGCATGGAATGCTACACTCACATATGCTATCTCACCTTTCAAGATTTCAAAGTTTTTTCTTGGAAGCCAAATATCATCAGAAAAGGTTATGCCATCCAATTAAGACCTTTTCTCAGGTATAATTTCCCAGGTACTGTTCTTTTTTTTTCTTTTCTTTCAAGAAATAAATGAATATGGGCCACTTAGACCTGTTACCACTCATTTATCATATCATAAAATGATAGCTACGCAACAAATGTTGACAGCCACAACCTGTTCAGCAAATCTTTCCAATCGCTCATGAATGTTTATGACAAACGGGGTAATTGGTCGCTCAATTTGGTAATATGCTGTAAAAAGAGTGCTGATAGCTGTGCCGCAAAAAAAATAGCAAAAAAATAACACTGTTGTGAAAATAAGTAATTGGTTATTTGGTAAATTATAATTTTAATTTATTTTAAGGGTGAATATTTAATAATATCAATTCTTTAATCTTATTTTAAAATATACACTTAATTATATTAATTATTTAATTTTCAATAAGTTTATATAACTAATTTAAAAAAAATAGTTTTTATCATTATATTTAAAAAAATAAAAATTAATTTTTTAAATTAGTAAGTAAAGATTTCAAATTTGATATATTAAAGAGAAATATAATAAAAATAAAAAAGATGAAAAATTAAATATATAAAAGAGAGATATAATAAAAATATATATATCTATAAAAAGAAGAGAGATGAGAATGATTTCACCTTATTATTTGGATAATCTTTGTTTTTATATTTGCTCAAATAGCCAGCATTAGGGCCACTTTTGTGTCATTATTGTGCAATTAGTTTTTCAAGATAGGTTTGTTGACCAGTTGTTTTTGCTCTATTTCAAGATTATTGGCTTAGAATTCAGAAAATTTGCGGTGGCATTTGAAACATGAGAATGATCGGTGGATCAATATCATACCGACGGTGAAATTTAGTTTGGGTGGGGTTAGATTGAAATTTTCTATAAATTTATTTCTGAGCTTTGATTTCTTATATAATTTTTGTTGTTGTTGGTAATGGTATTTACTAATTTTTTTCTTCTTCATCAACTCAACTCTGATATTCACTACAGTGATGTAATTTGGAATAAACTTAGCATTTATCTCAATGTTACATATTGATTTTTTATTATTATTAACATCGGTATTTTAACAATAATTTTTCAACCACATCATATTTTTCAATAATTTTTGATAATTTTTTATGTTTTAGAAATATTCTTATAAAATTTTGTTGTAATTCGAATATTTATTCTGAAGATATATAACTTCATGAGGCTTGTATAATAAGAATTAAAATTTATTCTTATTGATAGGAATTTAATTAATAACTATTTAACTATGTCATATTTTTCGACAATTTTTTAATCTATAACACTTTAATATTTTAGGAATATACCTATAAAATGACTTTGTAATCCTTAAACAACATATAAGGAGATTATAAGATATTAAAAAATAACATATTCAAATATTATCAAAAAATTATGATAGGTTGAAAAGATATTGATGAAATTCTTATCCATAAAAATAAATTATAATCGCCTATGTATTGACATCTCTTTGGACACTTCACAACACATAAAGAGAACACAAAAAAATTTACTCTCTCCTATGTAGGAAAATCTTAGTGTTTAGTGGCTTGAGTGTGATAGTGTGGGTTTGTTCGAGACGTGGTTTGAATATAATTTTGGTGATTTGAGTAGGATAATTTTTTGAACAAGATTCTAAATTTTTTGATAAAAGTAAGTGGAGTTCACATGATTAAAAAATAATTTCTGTAAAAAATGGTGAAGATATTGATGTTTAATAATAAAATAATATGAAAAAATAAT
>WUAT03336066.1:0-10590 GCA_010015005.3 Ulmus americana | reverse complement strand
CTAGGTAGCTTGCCGAGCTAGCTCACTCACCTTGCTTACCCCGCACACACCTCGTCTGTACCAAGTGACCACTGCCAAGCTGGCTCGCTCGCCTCATGTCCAACACGTACCTCGCATACACCTTATATGCGCCAAGAGACCCCTCTCAAGATAGCGGATGGTCTGGCTAGGCTTGCACACATGGTACTCATCTAATGCCCCGTGTGCCTACCAAGCTAGTGCACAAGGGCTGAAGCGAATGCCCTATGTGCTCGCCCAGTGCCCAGGCTTGCCAAGCTAGGGATCCCGAGCTGGCACACAGGCTAGCTAGTCTTGTGCAAAGGGTGCCAAGCCTGGCACCTCACGTGCCTGCCGAGCTGGCCCACATGTGGTGCTCAGGCTGGCCTGGCCATGGCTCACGTAGCTGAGCGAGGGGTCTCTTGGGTTGGCTTGCATTTTGTCTAACCTTCTCGATCCTCGTGCTCATTCGTGTACATTTGTCCCTTTCTTGTGTTCCCGCTCGTAAGTGTGCCCACACACTGACTTGCTCACATTCCAAAGCTGATCTCGTGAGGTTTTTGTAGGCACTTTTGCCTCGTTCCAAGGACTGTTAACTCAATTAAATGCCATGCTTAGCATTCGTGCCTACCTTAACTTAGTTGATACTAAGTTAAGTCAAATTATAGAGTGCCAAGGCAAGACTCGACTCTTTTCATACTTGAGTTTCTTCACAACATTTATTGAAATTAAGATTGATATCTTTTAACTAAGGTATGGCCAAGGTCTATCTTGCCTCATGAATTAGGCAAGACATGATCCATTCATCCTTATAAGAACCCTATATAATTCATTATTATAAGGCTCATTGTTTTGAGGAATCAATCATCAATATTCGAACAAAACTTATCTTATCAGGACAAATTTGAATCCGTTAGAACAAGTGTATCTTTTAATGGCTAATTCACCTTCCCGTCAATACAGGACGAGTTGGTTTGATCCTCATACTCAAACATCCCCTATAAATACCCTTCATAATTCACTTTTCAAGGTACAACACTCTAATCTAAGTTGTTCTCTCTGCAAATGTTACTGACTTCGTTTTCTAATTTAAGCATCATAGTGTAATCGGGGAACAGCTTCCCTGATCCTTTGACTACCTTCTCTTTTACAGATAGCTTTCTGGATAGATTTTTAACTTGGTTTAGCTCCAAGTCATCTTGCTAGCTCGGAGATAATAACTTATACCTGGAAAGAATAGTTTACGTGACATATTTTGACCGTTGACTCGTTTTTTAGCATTAATAAAAATCAAATGATAATTTTGATATTTTTTAAAAATTAGGAGAATAATTAGACTTAATTATTATAAATTAAATGCTCAATTTTAATATTTTCATAACTTGAAGAAGTTTTTAAACTTGGTCAAACTAATTTTGCCCTTTCTTTTTATAATTTATATAACGTGTCATTTATATCCAAATTGCACGGAACCGTAGACTTATATATGCATCCAAAAACAAGGATACAAACCACAATATAATAATGGACATATATATGTCAAATCTATATATGGAAAATCAACAATTTGATGAGAAATATGAATATAATTATTTAAATTTTGCCGCTGGTCTAACATTTGATGTACAATAAGTTGGATGTTAATGTGACTAATTAAACTCTTGACTATAATAATAACTTATTAACTTAGTCAAGAGTTTACTTAGTCGCAGTACATTTAATAATAATGACTAAATCTTACTTGGTCAATGTGAAAGTGAATTTTGCAAACCATTTTGGTTCGAATATCTATCTTCTCCAAAAATTATATTGGTACGTAGATTTGCTGATGTATCAATTTTTTTTTTTTGGTTTCTGGGTGCTCATACATATTTAGTGACTAAGTAAACTCTTGACCAAGCAATTTACTGTCAGGCTTCTAACTTCAAAGTCAATGGAATTAAGGAGAAAGTTTAAATGAAAATTACACCCATGACTTTGTGGAAAACTGGAAATGGGTATCAACGTAGTTTACCAAAAAAAAAAAAAAGTATCAACGTGGCTATTACATATGCAAGATTGTCAAAAGTACAATTTTCAAAGATTTTGATTTGCTCAGCTAATCAATGCCAATTCAATGAGAGAAATTTCACCTTTATTGGAATTCTAATCAGTTGCATTAAAGATTTTTAAGATGTTGAGAGAGGGAGAGAATTTGAGAAAAAAAGAAGAATTGAACACCTTTCACTGTTGGATTGAATGAGAATACAAGGAAGAGAAGGATCTTATATAGTGGTAAGAAGAACTTCAAGAAATAAAAAAAAATACAGAAATAAAAAGCTAGCTACTAACAAATCTCTAACAACTTGCAATTTATAGAATAGTTATAAATAACCTAATCTCTAACTTCCACCGTCAAAACAAACTCATGTGAAATCTAGAACCAAATGTATTGTTTGGTTTGCGATTTTGTAGTATTTTGAATAAAGTATTCTAAACATAGTTTTTGTTTGATTCACCAGTTTAAACAGAATTTTTGTTTGGTTTAATATTTTACAAAGTAAAACAGAGTATTATTCTAAACAAAGTAATATTTTAAACAGAGTATTATTCTAAATAGAGTTTTTATTTGGTTCAGTAATCTAATCAGAGTAACAATATCATATTCTCAACAGATAACCAAACATGACATACTATACAATTTGTTTAAGCAGAAGAATTGTAATATGATTATTGAAGTATCTTATTTAAATAATATTTAATTTATAAAAAAATATTATGTTTTTATTTTCTGGATAATTAATATTTAAATTTATTAATAGCTATATTGTGAAAAAAAAAAAGAATTATCATTGTGAAAAATAGATAAAATATATTATATATAAAAAAAACTAATAAGAAAAATAGTATATTTCTTTTCATCTATAGAATCGTATATGTTGATGAAGAAAATATCAGTATTATAAAAAAAAAAAAAACAAAAAAAAAGGTAAATTTGGAATTCAAAAAATAAGAGTAAAATTAGAAATTGTAAAATTATTATTTTATTTTATTTTTATATTTAAAATTATTTAAAAAAATTAAGATAAAATTATAACTTTAATAAATTCTAGATTTGAGGGGATAAATTATACATTTATAAAGTCGCAATAATTATATGTTATTTTTTTAACTAAGAAGTATTTTTGTTAAAATTTAAACTAGAGGGTCGCAATAATTAATTTTCTTTTTTATGAAGTCGTAGATGAAAAAAAAGGTAATGATAGGGTAGATGGATGAGAATATGATATTTTGAAAGAGCAGTTATGAAATAACCAGAGAGTTGGGGGGAAAGAACTTTGGGATTTTCTTCGCAGCCCAAATATTTTTCAAAGAGAACTTCCAAGGAAGAGTCAAAGGGGATTTCATTCTCCTATCTGATTCTAACAATCTCGGGGTTGATTTCGATGTCGCTAAGAGGAAGATTGTTGTCGATAGTAGTGGATTTGCTAGACAATGCTATTGTAGAAGGCAATTGAAGAAGCAAATATATACCACATTAACTTAATTTAAAAATATTTGTCACTAAACACATAAATATTTTTGTTACTCAAGCAAATACCAAATTATATAAACATTAATCACACAGTTTGCAATATGTGCAAACTACCATTTTTCACTTATATGTAGTTAAAACACACAAAAACATATACCATATTGAGACAATTTAAGAGTATTTGTTATGAAACACATTAGTATCTATGTTATTCAAGCAAATATGTACATACTATCATTTGTTTTCACTCATATGCAAATAAAATTACAATCACACACACAAATATATACCACATTGAGTCAATTTAAAAGTATTTGTCATTAAACACATCAATATTTATGTTACTCAAGCAAATACCAAACTCTATGAATATCAATAACACAACTTACACATATGTGCGTACTACTATTTTTTCACTCATATGCAGTTAAAAATGTAATCACACACAAAAATATATACCACATTCAGTCAATTTAAGAGTATTTGTCACTAAACACATCAGTATTACGTTACTCAAGCAAATATCAATCGCATAGTTCACATATATGTGCATACTACCATTTTTTCACTCATATGTAGTTAAAAATGCATTCACATACAAACATATATACCACATTGAGCTAATTTAAGAGTATTTGTTACCAAACACATTAATATTTATGTTATTAAGCAAATATGTGCATACTACCTTTTTTTTCTCTCACTCATATGCAATTAAAAATGCAATCACACGCAGAAGCATATATCACGTTAATATAGCTTAAGAGTATTCGTCACCAATCACATAGTTCACACATATATACAGACTATCCTCTTTTCACTCATATGTAATTAAAATTACAATCACTCATCAATGTAATTCATAAAATAGGGGTTCATACTTATAATTTTCAAAGAAATGAATTATATTTTCAAGCAACTTCTAGATTGCTTTTTCTAATCTTCTCTTCGAAACTCCAAAAAAATATATAAATAAATAAGAAGACTAATGTTGAAAAGGAACTCAGCTTCACATCTAACATTGAATTACCAGTTTGTTATATCCTAAAAGAAAATCAATTCAACTTAAAATGACTATAAGCAATCCCAAGTTACACGAATTTTAATTTATCGTTTACTAGTATTGGCACGTCACATACACAACCAACATTAATAACATTTAAAACACCACATAAAAAAGAAAAAAAAGAAAAAAGAAAAAAAAAAGTTATATTGCAGTGAATAGTAATACCAAAGTTCTATTATTCCATGCCACTCGAATTTATATAATCTCTCGACTTCAAATCAACTATATTTGTATAAATCAACTATCAACCAAATTTAAATCTTTTCACTGCCAAGAAAGAAAAACCCAAACTCAGCTCACTTAAACCAAATCACATATTTACTTCATGCCACTTATTAAGGAATCCTCAACCAGATGGCATTGACTCACTATAATATATAGTGAAAACAAGAGTAGTATTCTTCGGAGTTTCATCCAACACTCACCAGCAACATAACAGCTCGAACCAACTTGACCCACCTGGCCCAACTAAAAAACAAGGTTGGGCTCAAACCCAGCTTGACCCACCTCGGCCCAACTAACTACAAATTGATTGGGCCGCTAAAGAACTCGGAGCCCAACCCCAGCCCAGAACAAGAATCCAGATAACCCATCTCCTTCTACAATACATAAACCCACTGAGTTGGTTTCCTCCACGCAAAGAGAACTCGGTTGTGTTCTACCCTCAAAGGTACCAAATGCTCTTCTCCATTTCCTCGATACCAATTCACGAATACCCTTAACACAATCTTACCAGATTTATAATTTCTTCTCTATCTTCTAATTTTCACAATTTTTTTTCTAATTTTTTCGAATAATCTGCTGCTTGCCCACCTATATGTGTGCCGACAAATGAGAATTTATCCATTGTTGATTGTTGGATTGTCAATCTAATTTTGTGCTGGGTTCTTAGCTTTCGATCGGAGTCGGTTCCCAAAAGCAAAATCGATTATTGGGTATTTGTTGATTTTTTTTATAATTTTGTTGCGTAATTGATACTGAAAGTTTGGTTGATTTTGTTTTCTTATGTGTTTTTTTTCTTGATTTGTTTGTGTTTCTTACTGACCATTCCTATGTCGGGGGTTTGGTTTGGTGATTAATTTGAAGTAGCTTCTTTTTTGGTTCATGTAGTTGTAATAGAATCTTAGTTCAGATTTATTGTCTTGATTGGTTTAAACGCTTGTTTTTTCTGCTCAAGACTTTGTTTTAATGGTTATTTCAGTTGGATTCTCCACCTCTTGATTGTTTCTGATGTGGGATTTCTTGGTTAATTAGTTGTAAACGATTTTGTAGTATTGCGGTTAAAAATATGTTTCCTTTTCTAACATTGGATCAAAACAGCTTGCTTTTTGTTTGCTTAAATTTTCACATTAGTAGAATGTTGTGTTCTTAGGCTCCTTGGATCAATTGTTAAGCTATCCATATGCATTATGTTTTGCAGTGTGTCTTTGAATTTGTCTTAGCTTGATTCTTATGTGTCTTCAAGATTATTAACTATGTTTTTTGAGGAAATGGGATTAGAATCGTTAAATAACTTCTGGCTTATTTCTAGTAGTTTTTTTTTCTTGAATATTTTTTGTTATGGTTACCTGCAGGAATCTCTCTCTTCTGTTAGACTAGTGGCATTTTGATTTCATTCTCCTTATAATATATGGACTGCGGTCGACATTTCATGGGAGGTGTAGAGGATGAAGAACCAGCCTCAAAACGTATGAAATTATCGTTTGGAGAATTGAGAGGCCTGTTCAACGGTTCAGCTTGTCTAGAGCCTGTAGCTGGTTCTTCAAGAGACTCGATGGCTCGCCCCCTACCAGCTGCAGGGGACGATGAGGTTGTTGGTTCTAGAGGAGTTATTAAAAGGGTAGAATTTGTTCGTATAATCGCCAAGGCTTTATATTCTCTCGGTTACAAGAAAAGCGGTGCTCACCTAGAGGAGGAATCTGGGATATCTTTGCACTCCTCTGTTGTAAACTTGTTTAGGCAACAAATCCTTGACGGAAATTGGAATGAAAGTGTGTCCACATTGCATAAAATTGGTGTATTGGATGAAGGCATTGTTAAATTGGCTTCCTTTCTGATACTGGAGCAGAAGTTTTTTGAACTTTTGGAAACAGAAAAAGTCACTGATGCATTGACAACGTTGAGGACTGAGATTGCACCTCTCTCCATTAATGGTAATAGAGTTCGTCAGCTTTCTTCATGCTTAGTTGTTCCGCTAACTGGGTCTTCTGGTCAAGATAATGTGAAGGTTAAGTCTCGGTCAAAGCTACTGGAGGAATTGCAGGATCTGCTTCCCCCAACGGTTATGATACCTGAAAGACGGTTAGAACATTTAGTCGAACAGGCTCTTGTCTTGCAACGAGATGCTTGCTTTTTCCACAACTCCATGAATGAAGAAATGTCATTGTACACTGATCATCGGTGTGGGAAAGAACAGATTCCTTCTCGAACATTACAGGTCAGAGAAGTTTATTGTTTAAAGTTGTGACCTATATATATACTAAAAAATTTGGCTTTATATGTACCGGATCTTTATGGTAGATATTTTCTACTGCTTCTTTCCATGCAGATATTACACGAGCACAATGACGAAGTCTGGTTTTTGCAATTTTCACATAATGGAAAATACTTAGCCTCGTCATCAAATGATCGATCAGCAATTATTTGGGAGGTAAAAACTAATGGGATATATTTCTATTTTTCCCTCTTGACTTTGTTTGGATGTTATTTTCTTCATTATTTTGACGGTTAAAATTTTGATTCTATCACTATATTTGATTTGAGTCACAAAACAAAGTGTTTCTCATTAATATAATATTTAAGACATGAATTATGGATTATTTGTTCTCTGCTTTTATTTTTATTGCTAGTGTATCTGCATATCTTATAGGAGTTTGAGAATTGTTGTTCAATTTTTAATAAACCAAATGTGCGTAGAATTGTAACATAATCAGGTTGTTAATATTGTCTTGTTCTAGTGATTGTAATTTGGACTAATGAAAACACTTGTGCACACTGCACACTACATTATCCATGTGCATATTTGTTTTATGTATTCTTTCTTTCTTCTTTTGAATGTGATCAAGTTTGATGAGTTCTTTCTCTGTGCTCCGTTCTCCATTCTAGAACCTAGGAAAATTGTTTTCCACTTGATTGGATAAGTATATTTAGAATAATCTTGTTGTACTCTGAGGTTAAAATTTGGATATTCTTTATCAATTGTATTCTACTTCCATGTGGGAATTTGATATTAGAGTTGTGCATAGAGGGACGAACAAGTTGTTTGCATGTGGCCATCATATCCTTCTTCTGTGTCGTTATCTGACAGTGAAAATACATGCATGTACTAGCATTCTTTTTATTTACCTGTACACAATGGTTTTGTTTCTCGTAGGTTGATGTTAATGGCAGAGTGTCAGTAAAGCATAGATTGTGTGGTCACCAGAAACCCGTGTCCACTGTATCATGGAGTCCTGATGACTGTCAGGTGCTCACGTGCGGAGTGGAGGAGGCTGTCAGGCTTTGGGATGTTTCTTCTGGTGAGTGTCTCCATGTTTACGAAAAACCTGGTCTTGGTCTTGTATCCTGTGGATGGTTTCCAGATGGAAAATCGCTATTCTCTGGTGTAAACGACAAGAGTATCTGCATGTGGGAATTAGATGGGAAAGAGCTGGAGTGTTGGAAAGGGCAACGAACACTAAGGATATCTGATTTAGAGATAACAAGTGATGGGAAGCAGGTTATAAGTATTTCTAGTGAAACTGCGATATTACTACTGGATAGGGAAGCCAAAGTTGAGAGATTAATTGAAGAGGATCAACCCGTAACTTCGTTCTCATTATCAAAGGACAATAGGTTCTTGCTGGTTAATCTTTTGAATCAAGAAATTCATCTTTGGAACATACAAGGAGAGATAAAGCTTGTCACCAAGTACAAAGGTCACAAACGCTCTCGGTTTATCATTAGGTCTTGTTTTGGTGGAACTGAGCAAGCTTTTATTGCTAGTGGTAGTGAGGATTCACAGGTAATTATTTATTATTTCTTTGCTGCTCCCCAAACCCGAACACATACACACACGCACAAGAGGAAAAAATTAGAGATTACCAGTTTGTCTATTCATCGTTGTGGATTAAGAATAATGTTCTATGTCTGGATAGATCATTGGATTGGTAACATTTTAAATTTGTTGCTTACTTCATCTTCTATGCCTGAGACAAAAACTGCAGCCATATAGATTCATTAAGTTTGTTATACTTGGGCAATTATTCACTTTAGGGTTTTTCTTCAAACCTCTTCCTTGTGAAGGTTAAAATGTGACGATGATTATGAACAAGATGTACACACAGTAAGAACAAGATGTACAAAGAGGCCACATGCTTTTTTTTTATCTGCTAGCTGCTCTCAAGATTTGAGTAACTTATGGATGGTTCTTTTACCGGAAAATGCAGGTGTATATCTGGCATAGAGGAACGGGAGATCTTATTGAGACGTTACCAGGTCACTCAGGAGCTGTTAATTGTGTTAGTTGGAATCCAGTTAACCCTTACATGTTGGCCTCGGCCAGCGACGACCGGACGATTCGGATATGGGGGTTAAAGGAGCTAAACGTGAAGCTCAACGAAGGTAAAGGTGTGCACAGCAATGGCAGCATTCATTACTGCAATGGGAAAACTTGAAAGAAAAAAGGAAGAAAGAAAGCAGTTATTTGGTTACTACAATCTTTCTGTCTGACCATTGCTTTTGTTGTAAATACTTCTTTTATCATTGTCACATCTCACAATCAGACAATTCATATAAAAGAAAGAGACAAGCATGAGGATTGTGCATCAAGTTTATCATATAATAAGTTTACTATTTGTTTTTAGTTATTTTTTCCACCTATTTATATATTTAGCTTCTTTTGCATAAGAAATTTCATTCAACTCGTGTGCAACATAAATCTAGTTAGTTTTTTCTTTCAAAGAATATAAAATATATTTAATCATATATATAGAAATATTATGGATTTAAACCTACCTCTAAATTGTAAATATTAAAACCAACCTCTATATTGTACAAGGTATATTTTGTTATGGTACCCTAAGATGACTAAAGCCAAAAGTACCCTTATATAATTAAAAACTAAATAAAAAAGTATTTTGTAAAATAAAAATTATTAAAAATACTAATAAACACTTAAAATTAAATGTAAATTTCCTAAAACAAGAATTAAACGCTACACTAACCCAACCACCCCATCCTCCCCAGCTTTAACCTCCACCCACGACCGAAATATCAGTCCCCATCTCCTAAAAAATTCCTAATCCAATAATTTCATCAAAAAAAAAAAAAACAATTAATGTATTCTTTAAAGCAATAAATAAGAAAGAGGAATACCCTTTGAAAATAGGTATCTTTCTCAATGAATCTTTAAAATAACAGTTTCAAAATAAATTCTTCAGAGGTTTGGTTCTTGTTTGAATTGATTGATCGTCGTTTTGGATTTATTACATCCCTATTTATAGGTAAAATGATGGGTATTTTAGTAACTACATTACAAACTCTATAATATTCCTGACATCCATTTAATACAATGTTCAGTTTACAATAAATGAGCCATCACATCTCGTTTAATGCTACAAGTCGGCGGTGGAACGCCGTGCTTTTCCTGACACTCGTAGTCAGCCATGCCTTTTTGAAGACGCATGGCCTTCCGATCACTTCCAACTAAAGAGTGATCCTTCCGATCACTTCAAGCTGAAGGGTGATCCTTCGAGTCACTCTCTGAACATTAAAAACTTCGGACGTCAAAGTTAACATCAACATGGTAACATAAGATATTACCCTTTTATCCCTGGGCCAAATTCAGGCTCTACAGTTCATATTTATCTTACCCATTTGCACAGAAGGAGCATTTTTTTGTCTTTTTTACATGAGTTTGGCAATGTTATTTGATCCAGTTGAAGAGCTAGTTTTGATTTGTATTGAACTTGAAGTAGAGATTTTGTTTTTATTTTACTTTATTTTGTATATTAATATTTTTTTAGTTTCAAAA
>WUAT03335955.1:0-10591 GCA_010015005.3 Ulmus americana | reverse complement strand
TTCCATGAACAAACTCTAAAACATTTAAATCTGGAAAATATTGTTAAAACAGGGAAAAAAACATAAAAGATCACAAAGTTTCGTGCATTTTCTGAATATGAAAATTTTTAGGATTTCTTTTTAAGATGTTAAGTTGTGGAATGTGAAGTTCTGTAGCATTTTAAAATGTTTTCATATGTCAATTAATTTTTGAAAGATTTTGTGCGAATTTGGAAAACATATTTCAATATGGGGAGAAAATGTTAAAACCATAAGTGTTCGGGTAACTTTTAGAAATTGATAAAAAGCAAGAGCCTATTTTACATTGTTAGGAAGATATCTAGGAAATTTTAAATTTTTTAAAAGTCAAATGTATTTTTAAATAAAGAGTTTATTTTAAGAGGTCAGATTTGAAAAATAAATTGAAAGTGGACCAAAAGTTGTAAAATATATTATGATTTTAAATAGATATGGAATTGAAATTTTATCCAAACGTCTGTATATGTGTTATTGAAATTTTAAAATTGGTTTGAGGTAATTTGGGTTTGAAATGGGTAAGAAAACATATTTTTAAGACTTAAAGGTCTAACTGTGATGTTTATAAAATTTTAAGTCAAAGATGTAATAAACTAGAATTACTGGACCATGACCCAGAACTGAAGAATTTACATGATGACTCTTAGAAACTTATGGAGCTTTTAAAATTGGTTTCATGTCATTTGGATTTAAAATGAATTAGATATAAATGTTTTAAGTAACAAAGGTTCAATCGGACGAATTTAGGGGAAAATGGTTTTAGATGAAAAGTTTTCAAAAATTTGAGGTAACAAATATAAAGCTCTAAATTGAATCAAATAGAAGATTAATATTCTTAATGTGAAATTATTTCTACATAAATGAATTTATTAAAAAAAAATATTAATCCTAAGCTAATCTAGATATAAAAAGATTGAAAAAGTAATTAATACTAAAAATAAATTAAAAACTCTTAATAAATAAAGATTTAATTAACTTCAAGAAAATAATTAATGTCATTCTAAAGTCCTAACTACCTAAGTAATTAACCTTACTCAAGATGTTAATTAATCTTAAACCAAAGAACTGAATTGTCAAGCTAATTGTCTTAAATTAGTTAAGAATATTAAACTCAATCAAGAAAAAAAAATAAAGAATAAAGATATAATAAAAATTTAATTATCCTTAATCCTTAATAATCATCAAACTTAATAAATAATTCAGTAAGTAAGGTCATATAATTATATGGATGTTAGTTAAATGTAATTTTTAACATGTTAATAAGTAGAATTGAATCATAATTGTTGGTGTACCCTAATCAGGTATTCAACCAACCGGAGCTAAAAATGAATTTTAGTTGTTAGTGACGTGCTCCTAGTAAGTGCAACTTATTGTAACACAAATATATAAAGTATGATGTTATGTGTAATGATTATATGTGATTAAGTGTTTATGTATTATGAATTTCACGTGTATGAACTCTTTTTTATGGAATTACGTTTTTATAGATAATAAAGCAAGTTTTATGAAAAGTTTTTAAAGTGTCGTATCAACCTTCGACCTAAGGGAGGTATTGTTCTAACCCAAGGGAACGCATGAATGTAAGTATAAGATTGTGGGTGATATAAGAGGGTAGCTCCCTCCGATTCTCTTTTGTCTGCGCGCACTGGTACGTCACATGGCCCACATGAACAAAAATGATAAGTTTTCTAAAAATGAATTTTTAGGAAATATTTTATAGATGCGTGTAATGCTATTTTATCTTCATTATGAATGTGTATATTGTATACAAACATTCTTGTACTTGTTGGGAAAAAGCTCATGTTGTATGTTCGTGTTACAAGCGACAGGGGTAAGCAGATTGTAAACCTGAAGTAAAACTGGATTGGTCGTAGGCAGGTGTGGTGTTCTTGAGATGGCTAGGGTATGAGATGTCATCACTTTATTCCGTAAATATGTTTTCTTGGTATGGAATTTACTTAAGTAATTTGATGTTGGAAACTATGTTTAAATTCGAATGTTTTATTTGCTTTATGTAACATATTTTCTTTATGACTCCTATTTGAGATTTGTATAACATATTTTTATTATTAAAGATTTATGTAAGATAACCTACTATGACTGTTATTCAGGACTTGGCTAAGATAAATATATTATGGTAATATTAGTCAACTATCAAATATATCACTTTAGCAATTATATACGTGTTATAATTATTTTATAAGAAATAATTTTAAATAAGTTATTATGGTAATTTGAAATGGAAAGTTGTTTTTATAAAGTTTTATAAAAAAATGTTTTCAATCAAAAATTAGATTTGAAACCCTTAAAAGAAAATATATAATTTACAAGTTAGTAGCGTTCTAAGTGTTGGTATATTCATTTTTCTTAAAAAAAAAAAATTGCCTCAAATTTTAAAATCATAAGTCTAAAATGATTATGAAAAGTCAGGACGTTACAGGTACCGAGATGAATTTTACAAGCCGACCAGTCTTGCATGAACTCAATCTCCTTTTTAAAGTCCCAAGCTAACAAATCAGCTTGACACTTAGAGGGAAGTGTTGTGGGGTTTTTTTTTCTTCCACTACTGAGCATGAGATTGATACCGAGCAAAACCCATTTGATAAGTACTAACCAAGAATCAAACTACTATAAATGAATGATATGCTTAGGAAATAGCCAAGCTTGGCTATGGCCTTCCCGGAAGGCGCATCTATCTCAAGGAAATTAATGCGGTCAACACTTTTCCCATATCAAGGAAATCACTATTTAATGCGTAGTTTCCTTATTCCTCAACTAAATAATTGAGAAATTAATGTGGTTAACATTTTTCTAAAATGTGCCGAGCACATTTAGGGAGGTATTAAAAGGCATTCAACATGTTAATTACAAGTCATTAATTATACCGATCATCAAGTTAAAGTATTTTCTCATGTTTAGACCTTCTCAAAGCTTTCCTCAAAGTCTTCCTAGACAGAGGTCGACATTAAATACATTTAATGTCCAATGACTATAGCTCAATCTATAAGCTCTTTAATTTCATTTACAAAGGTATGCCAATACTACTGACTCAGAGAGATTACATCATTTCATTCACACATTCAATTGAAGCACTGACTTGGGCATCAGAGGATTATTGGAAGGATGGCCTTCGACTACTCATAAATTTTCTCTTTTGCAGGACTCCACTAGAATCACTATCCAACTCCGAGGATCTTTTTGGTCAAGGGAAAAGAAGGGTTCGTTTGAGACCCTTCTCAAAAATTTTGATATCCTATTCTATGTTGTAAAATTTGTTTTTTTATTTGTTCTAACCAATATCTTATCTTATCATATTCAATATTATTATATAGACTCTACTACTTTTTCATCATATCTTATTATATCCTATCTATTTTTCTGGTAGACACCCTATTTTTTACATTATATTATTATCGTGTAGACTCACCACTTTTTACGTAAAATATTATTGTTTATATTATTTTATTATTAAACACTATAAACCCACCACTTTTTATATATCATGTTTAATATTATCGTATAAATCACATTTATTTTTACAAAATAATTATCCCGCTTATGATTACTAAAATCTTGTTATCAAAATTCTAATTAAATTGCATCACAAACTACCAGGAATATTTGCTATCTAATGTTGTAATTTACTCTTAAGGAGCTTTTCTTTATTACCACGCTGAGTTAGAGCTTCGAAGCAACTGTGAACCCAATTGAACAAAACACTGAAGTGGCAGAGCTACTTTTTAGGGTTTACATAGCTTATGTTCTTCTCCACTCTCTTCCAAAGGAAGATTCTGAAACTTCCCAATTCGCATTCCCCTTAGGGTTTGTTTGCTTCAGGTTCTCCGATTACTGTGGTTTCAGGTAGGTTGCAATTTGTTGTTTTTTTTGGATTACTGGATGTTTGGTTTCCGGGAAAATAAGGATTTAAATTTCACCATGTCTAGAAATTTATGATCATTGTTGCTGAATGGAGATTTTTTTTTAAAATTATATTTTGTGTATATTATGTTATTTGTGATTGGATTGATTCATGTTGATTGATAGAGCTCTGGAATTTTCAATTTTGGAATCTGATATCCTAATTGGAGGTAACTTTTAGTTTGGGTGGAGTTGAACTGAACTTTTGCTGGACTTATGTGTCGAGGTGATTAGGTTTGTAGATACTGGATTTTTCTGGAGTTGCTCAAGGTTAGAATAGTCGGTGGCAATGTCATTTTGCACTTTCTAAAAACTTATTAAACTTTTCTCTTTTTTTGTTTGTCTGAGATAAATGCAAAAGCCAAAGTTATGTAAATTTTCTAATTTTTTGTACTTTTTACTGTTTAATAGGAAATTCCGGAAATTCTATTGAAGCTTGAGTTGAAGATTAGTTCTGTGAAATTTGGTCAATGCGGGAAAATTCTAGCATTGAAAGTATATATTAAGTTATACCATCTTCAATGTATGGTCAAGCTAATTATGGGCCTAAGTTTGGGCAGGGTCCTCAAGCCCCCGGAGCGTCTCCATACCAACAGCACCCACCACCACTTCCTCCTCCTCCTCCGCCAACCAATCAACTCCAAAAAGGGTCTCTGGCCCCAATGCCTCCTATGATTCAGCAGGGTCCACCTGGTGTACCCCCGCAGATGAATCAGCCGGGTGCTCACTTGTATCAGCATAGTCTTCCTGCCTCTTCCCCTCCTATTCATTCAGGTCTACCTGTTCAAGCTCCTTCTCACGGGATGCCAAAGACGGGTGATTCTTTTATAAACCCACCTTCATCACTCCATGGAAGCAATTCAGGTCCGCAAACATATTCAAGCATTCAGCATACACAACATGCTTCGCATTTTGGTGCCCAGAGTGTTCATCAAAATACATCGCTTATTCCTCCTCAACATGGTCCTCCTCGCCCCCCACTTCTTCCTGGATCATTACCACCCCCGCCCCCTCTTTCACACGGACAAACATCATATAGAACTACACTTCCTCTGCCACCAGGCCCACCACGACCTCCTGGTGCTGTGCTGGGTCCACTGCCTCTTCCCGCTACCACTTCTGGCTTTTGCACTCCCACGGGATACGGAAGTTCTACACAATCTGTTATCGGGCATTCTCATGGCTCTTTCGTGGCTCCTTCTCCTTCAGAAATAAATTCTAAGGGGCAACCCAATAATGTAATGGCTTCAGCTGATTCTGATTCCGACATGGAGATGGAAGGTTAGTTTAATTGAATATGCTGCTCTCCCTGATATCTACTATTTCTGGAGCCTTTTTAATTTATAAATACCCATGCATGTTTCATTTCTTTTATGATCTTCTTTCTTCTTTTCTTTTTCTTTATTATTATTTAAACCATGTAACTTGTATATTTTTAGTCACCTGCTTTGTGCTCTCCTTGGTTCAAGGGCTGAGCAGTGTTGCCCAACTGTTTCCTCTTCACTTGCTTGGTTGTCTAATTGCTGAAGGGTGCTTCCTTTTATTTTATCTTGTTTCCCTAAACAGTAAACACGTTCTGATTTGGTGTGTATCACTGAAGTTTTTAATAGGGTTTACAGTCCTTTTCTTTTTCTGAGAGCTTGTGCTCAAAGTACCTATCACTGTTGAAAGATTGTTCTTCTCTCACACATATATCAGAAACTAGGTGAAGATAATTCTCAACTGATAAGCTGGTTTTGATGGAAATAATTTTCTGAACTATTAGTAGGTTTCTGATTTTGATAGCGGTGTTTGTGTAAAGACCTATTGTTTGTGTACATTTATCCTTTCAAGTTGTGTACTTAAAAACTGACCATTTGTTGAAAATTTTTGCTGGGTTGAAAGATGATATAACCCTTGTTGACTTTCAAGAAGTAAAGCACTTGACTGAGACTTTAGACTGCAACTCGGATTTGAATGTCAAGGAACTTGATGTACAAGAGCAGCTACATGCACGAAACATTACATCAGAATGTAGGCCAGTCCAAGCCATCTCATCTGAAAATGTTCCACGTGGCTCCTTGAATGTGTACAAACAAAGTAAAGGTTTAGCTTCTAAACTAGCTGAAATTATGATCTTTGCTTATTATTATTAAGTTACTCATTTTCTTCTCCTGGCCTATTTTATTTTCTTTGTTTTTAGGAGATTTAGAGAAAATAAAATTATTAGATATGATGATAATAACATGGTAAGTCTCCTGGCATCATATTGGAGACCTAAGATCAAATCAGAAATGAGGAGGTTCTGTGAGAAGGAATACCCTGTCGTGTAGCCCATTGAAAAATAATAATAAAAAAGATAAATGCATATTATGTAGACCATCCTTCATACATAAGTTTTTGGGCTGCTTAGTATTTGGATCATTAATGAAGGAGTATAATTTTACGGGCATGACAAAGTAGGTTGAATTTTAGGCCTATGATAATGAAGGTTTAAAAGTTATGAATAGGTTGAGGGAAATATCATTTCCATTTCAAAGATTTTTAATATTGAAATTCTAAAAATAAAGATTGCAGGATTTGCTTGGGCATCAGCTTCTCAGGGTTTTCGAAGTACTAAAATTAAGTTCTTAGGGGATTAAAGGTTTAAAAAAGTTGTGATATTGGGATTTCATAAGTGCAACTATTTGAATAATATTTGTGTTCATATTCGTGATCATGAGTCTTTTGGTATGTAAAATGTTCAATAACTTTGTATGTTTTAATCAAAGTGCAGAGGCAAATCTCTTAAACAATGATGACCAGTTAACATTAAGATCGGCTTCGGAAGTTCATAGCCATGTCACACATTCAGTTGGAGCTTCTGAATGCCTCCTGGCTAGCAATCTAGAGAAAACTCTTCCTCCCCTAGCTGATAATTTACATCCTTTGAGTGCTTCTGTAGCTGCTGAGGACATCAATTCAAAGAAGTTGACTGAACCTATGAAAGATGGCAGCTCAATTAGTTTCCTTCAAGACTATGCTTCTGATGAAGGCTCAGAAAATGATAGTGGCCTTTTGCATAAAGACATTACTTCCTTAGAAGTTCCACCATCTCCCCCTAAAGGTACTGGAACAACTGATGGATGTCTTAACGATATCCATGGAGATCAAGCCTCTGTTAAATTTTCTACTTCTCATGTGGCTTCTCAGAAAAAGGATGCCTTGGATAGTCCAGCTGGTCATGTTATTTCTAACAGAGATAAATCTCTAAGGGAGGCTGAGGAAAGAAAAGCGAAGTTTGAGGCAGCTCCACTGCAAGTGGATGAGTTTGGGAGATTGGTTAGAGAGGGTTCGAGTGATACTGACTCTGATTCACGGTATACTAAAAGGAGAGAAAGAAGTCGTTCCCGCAGTAGATCACCGAGGAGGAGGAACAGATCACGGAGAAGTTCACGTAGGAGAAGAGAGAGACGGAGTCAATCACACAGGTGCCAACTACATTTTGTTTGTGTATTCTATTAGATTGATAGTTCCTTCTTGTTGGTTTCCTTTGTTTATTTTACTTCTGCATCTTTCAAAGTATATGACGTGGAATAAATTTCTTGATCGTGTTCCAGCTTGTCTCCTAGGATGCAAAGAAGCAGGAACAGGTCTCCTCCATACAGGCGTGCAGGTGAATTTAGTGGTGAGAACTTGAGATCAGACAGGGGTCACATTCCAATATGCTTCGACTTCCGTCAAGGCAGGTGTGCCCGTGGAAGGTCTTGTCGGTACAGACACCGTGAAGTTGACAAGAATGACAGTATGAGGCAAAATAGGAGCAAACCGGAATATCGAGAAGTTCCACCTGAGAATGATAAGACAAAGGAAGACCTTAACAATAAAGCCATACTTCACGAGATGCAAGATGGAAAAGTTGATTGCAAAAGAGAAGATACTGTTGGTTATTCTCAGCAATCTCTTATAGCTGATCAGAGTGGTCAATTAACTGGTTCTGATATAGTTAAATGCCAGAGTCCTGTGAGTATAGCTGGTTCAGTGCAGGAGAAGCAATCAGTTGATAGTTTTCCTTTAGTGGAAAGCTCTGGAATCCATCATTCTTGGAGCAAACTTGCTGTTGCTGAAGTTCGCTATGCTGATTCACCAGATCAGACATCCCTAATTTCTCCCAAGAAGCTGTCTGACAGAGAACTCCAAAACAACATCTTACCCACCGACTCATTGCCCAATGCAAGTTCATTTCAAGCAGCTTCTTCGGAACCAGTTTTCTTGCAGTTCCCTTGTCCAAAAGAGTCATCCCTTTCTAATTACTCTAGTCCAAATATTCCACACCACACTTTGCAGCTGCCACCTCCCCCACCCCCTCCACTCACTCAAGGAATAAGTGCTTCTCCTATTCCACTGTTGCCTATGGATTATGGCTCAATGCAACAGGTTGCATCCTATCCACTTCAATCTGCTCATGCTGGAACTCTTCATACCTATCAGCCTTCCTTACCCAAGCAACATCCACCGTTCTCTCTACCACCAAATTCTTCTTGGTCCTCCCTGCCACCACCACCTCCTCCGCCATCTAATGATTCACGTTTCAGTACAGGAACTGCTACATCTAGTGTTTCATCACAGTTTCAGCATAATCATTTTCCTCCAAGGAATGATTCCAGTTCTCAGATTAGCACGTTGTTACCCCGAGCTCACCCTTCAATGCAGGAGTCTCATCAACCTAACTTGCATCTTGAAGATCTCAGGCCAGGTAACTTGCCAAATCAACTATTTGGAGCTCCTGGTTCTTTGAGAGAAGATCGTTTCACACATCCTCCCATCCAGGATTTAAATACTTCAAGTTCGTTAGGTCAAAGCAGCTTGCACCAGCTATCTGTTCCTTCTTCACGGGAATTATCCAACCATACTGATTTTGTGGGCTCAAGAGTCTTGCCACATTTTAATCCTTATGCATCAACCTTTGACCAATCACTTAGCTTCAAATTCAGCTCTGATACTATTGGTCAAGATAAGAGTGCACTCATTGGTAATAAGTATGACCCTTCGTTCAGTTTAAGCCATATTGCTGCTGATGAGCAAGGTGTTGGCAACTTTGGATCAAGACAAATAACTTCCTCTCCAAGTTCTGCTAGAGCTGTGGTGCAGGTTTTGCCTACATTTGGCGGTGACCAGTATGATCCACTTTTTGACAGCATTGAACAATCATCCAATGCAAGCAAGAAAAGGGAGCATGGTCAAAAGTGGGACCCTTCCGCTGATTCTGACATCAAGGAAAAGCACAGTGGTTCCCATAAACTATTAGATTCGGAAGAGAATGACAGAGATAAAGCTATTGCTGCTGTTGCTTCAACTTCTTCTCCAGACAATGATGAGTACGGTGAGACAGCTGATGCAGAAGTGGGTGATGTTGAGAATGAGAGCCAAAGTAATGTTGTTGGTGTGGATACTGAAGGTGAGATAGCAACTAAGAAGTCGCCAGGGAAGAAAAAGAAAAAGGATTCCAGATCAATGAAGCTTTTCAAGATTGCCATTGCAGATTTTGTGAAGGATATTCTTAAGCCATCATGGCGGCAGGGGAATATGAGTAAGGAATCTTTCAAAACCATCGTCAAAAAGACTGTTGACAAGGTGTCTGGAGCCATGAAGGGCAAGCGGGTTCCCAAGTCTCAGGAAAAAATAAACCAATATATTGAGTCCTCACAGCGGAAATTGACAAAACTTGTCATGGTAATTCCATTTTTCCTGGTCTTTCATTGATATATATAGTTTGGTTACATGATTTGAAAATCCTAGGATCCACTTAATTTTTTGCTTAAAATCATTTCTTTTCCAGTAAATGCATGAAAAGAAAATGAGGGAGCGTGCTCTGGCATGTGTTTTGTTGTGGACAGATTGCTCTGCAGAATTAGCAATCTGCTCTTTATGTCGAATGATAGGATTCTAACTATTAAGTTTTAGCTTCAAACATTACGTTAGATGTCTCTCCAAACAGGAAACTTGGGAATAAACTGCTTTAATTTAACCCTACAGTTTACTTTTTAATTCCCATTGGCATTTTATGGTTCAAGTTATTGGTCATTGGTTGCTTCAAAATTATTGAGATTGTACATTTGCAGGAGTTTTTCTTCACTGGTTAAATTTTTTATGTCAATTTTCTTTACTTCTCTTCCATCATTATTCCTACTCCATTTTCTACAGGGTTATGTGGATAAGTATGTCAAGCTTTAAGAACGAAGTAAACTGAAATTCCATCACGCGGTCTTCTCAGACTGCGAGACAAGTATGTTGTTTTTGCCCATTTCTTTTCCTGTGATGATAAAGCTTTCATTTGAAGAGCTTTAAGATAGATTGGGGGATTTTTGAAGTTGGTTGAATAGAGATGTCAATGTAAGTACTTTGTAAAGTTCTTGTATGTGTTTGGTTGAATAGAAAGTTTTAGGGCTGTTGGAAAATCTATACAATGAAAAGAAAAAAAGATGTTTCTTGTGCTTGGCATTTCAATCTCATTTCGTCCTGTGTCTGAAATGTGAATTTTTTTGACTACACGTTGTATTAAAGTTGTTTTAGTTTGTTTCAAAATGATAATATATCCCGTTCAAAAAATATATATATATATAGTTTTAAAAGGTTCTAAAAAGGTTCCTTTTAGTTACAGCATGGATTTTTTATTTTTTTTTTTTAATTTATAATTTTG
>WUAT03335844.1:0-10592 GCA_010015005.3 Ulmus americana | reverse complement strand
ATTCTTGTAAACTAATATAATTTAATTTATTGTAGCACTATTTCGATATGCGGGAAAATTAGTCAGAGGTTGAGTACCAGGCAATTCGAGTGGGTATTGATCGATAATATGGCTTCAAGCACGCAGCCCACACCGACTTCAAGGTCCATGAGCCAAATGTTCCATTCGGCCCAGTGAGCGCCGATAACTGGGGTATGTGTGTTGGCATGTTCACCTCCCCAAGATAATTAGTAAATATTCAAATTAACTAATATTCTTCATACAATATTTATTTTTTTTTAATTTTGTTTAATCTGTTTTTTTTTTCAGGCACAATCCCAAAAAAAAAATAAAGCTAACTAGGAAAAATCAAAGTACGATAGTTTGCAGGGGTCGAAGACTTATTCAGTGACTCGTTACGAGAAGGTAAAACTGTAATTTGAATTTATAATATTTTTTTTTATAAATTAACGTTATGTATAAATTTTATTAACATACTTTGTTAATTAATGTGTAGAGGAATCCTGAAACTGAAGAATGACCTGGGGTGATCAACTCGTTCAGGATGTTTCACACTGACATGAAAAGTTAGTGGGTGAACGGGACAGCCACAAAGGACGATGTAAGTCATAATTTTTTGATTATAATATCTTAAAATGTGTTTATTTATTAAATTTCAGTAATTTAATATTAATTGTAAAATTTCAAACTAGACTGTCGAGGGAGCTCCAGTCTCAAACTTAGGAGGCTAGTTTGTCGGGTACTAAGGTGGATGAGCATGCAATTACAAAAACAGTGCTCGGCGAACAACACAGTCATGTGAGAGGAGTTGGCCAAATAGTAAAGGGCGTCGGAAGTTCTACTTCCTCTACTGCTGCTTCACATACCAGCTTTGGACCTGGATCTTCATCTGGTCTGACACTCCTGGCGAGTTGGCTGCTTGAGCTGAGACATAGGTGTATTGCCAAAAGCTAGATGCCATGGAAAATTCTATGCGGCAATTTATGGCCGACTTGCAAAGTCAGATGCCTCACCTTCGATTCAACAACAATATCTTCTCTCAATTTCTGAAGCTTCAATTCAACAACAATATCTTCTCTCAATTTCTGAAGTTTAATTAACAGGCTGCTCTGGTTGCAGAAGAAGAAGATGAGGATGAGGATGAGGATAATGACTTAGAAGCTGATTAGGTTAATTTTGATTATTTTGTATTTATTAATTAATTGCAAACATTTATTTTATTTTTATTTATGTTAATATTTTTTTTAAATGTTACTTTATTTGGAATTCATATCAAGAAACAAATGAAAAATATAAAACTTAAAATTAAAAAAAAAAAACCAATTAATAAAAACATAAAAAAATTTAAAAAAAAACATTTTGTGACGACATATGTCGTCACTGTAGGTTTACACAGCAATAGCGATGATAAATGTCATCACAATTAACCTATAGGCACGGGAATATTACGACAACAGGCACAGGAATATTACAACGACATATAGCGATGACATTGTCGTCATAATAACTATAGTGGAGACATGTTGAATGTCATCGTAATTTTGACCTTTTTTCTTGTAGTAGAGGTCGGAAGGATATCGTCGACGTCGAAGTAATTTGTCGCAGCCAGCTATTTCGTCGGATGAGTTTTGGTAGAAATGGGTCGGCAAAATGAGTAAAGAAGGGAAGAAAAAGAGATGGAAGAAAACTGGCTCTTTTGAAGAGGGGGATGGGAAGGGGGTTGTTGGCATAGATGAATACATGCGGATAAATTGTAGCTAAGATAAAAAAAAAAAAAATTTTTTTTTTTTTGAATTAGACAGTTACATAATAAATTTATTTTTTTTATTTTTAGATTATGAGCTTAAATTATCTTGACAGTTACATAATAAATTTATTTTTTTATTTTTAGATTATGAGCTTAAATTATCTTTCTACTTAACCTATTTCAGCAATGGACTTTTATTATTATTATTATTATCTCAAAGTGTTAAAATTGTAACTATTATCTTTTTTAAAAAAAAATCAACATTATATTCAAATTTAAAGGTAAATATATTAAATAAATGGACCCTTTTTTAATTATGAAAGTATTAAAAATTGTAAAGTATTATAAAATAAAATAAAATAAAACTCAATATTATATTTAAATTTAATTGTAAATATATACTACATAAATTAAAATTAGTCCACCATAGCACATGCTACTCTTATTCGTTATTATTATCGTTATCGTTATAGTTACTATTACCGTTACTGTTATAATTATTATTATTATTACCGTACTGGTTTTTTACTAGGCAGTTATTGTTACCGTTACAATTACTATTGTTGTTACCGTTACTATTATTATTATTATCGTTACCGTTACCGTAATACTATTATTTTTACCATTTCTATTACAGCTATCATTACTAATTATGTTATTATTACCATTAACATTATCATTATAATTACTGTTTGCTAATACTGTTATTGTTATCATTATAATTTCTATTATCGTCACCGCTACAATTTCTGTTATCATTATCGTTATTATTATTACCGTTACAATTACTAATATCATTATCGTTACTATTACCGTTATTATTATCTTACCGTTGTTGTTGCCGTTACCAATACCCTTTTACTATTATCATTATAATTATTATTATTGTTGTTACTGTTACTATTGTTATTCTCTTTCAATCAATTTTCGTTATCTGCCTCTCCAAAAAGAAAAACGGAATAAAATAGTTATTGAATTATTACTTTTTGATTCATAATTTTGAACAAACTATATATTCAAATTATAATTTGAACATATTAAAATTGTGTTTGATTGATGATTTAAACAGATTATTCAAACAGGGAAAAACATGATAGGATAGCATAAGATATATATAGGGAAAGCGTAGCCCATTTTTTTTATAATAAAAAAAGAGGTTGTACATTATTTTACTTTTTCAAAAAAAAAAATTATTAATTTCAAATTAGAAAAACAGATAATAAAATCTTGTAGTTTGACTTTTTTTTACTAGGAATAAGATTCTACTCTAATAATAACCTCTAATTTAAAAATAAAATTTGAGAAGGGTATGGATCTATTCGGTTTAAGATTCTTACTCTAACCCCATTAAAAATAATAATAAAATAAAATAAAAAATTCTTACTCTAACTAGGAAACGTAGATCTAGTAGGTTTAAGATTCTTACTCTAACTGGGAAATGTGGACGTACTCTAGTTCATTCTATCTATAAACCTAAGAAACTCTCCCACAAAAACCAGATGGAAGAAGAAAACGAAGCTCAAACATCTCTCTATCTTCGTCTTCTTCGAATTATAGAGAAACATGTTATCAAAATTCAATCAATTTGAGGACAAGATCAACAACTTGTGTAATGACGTTCACAACCAGAATGTGCCTCGCGACGATCCAAAAAAGAGTATTGTCCCTCCATCCTTGTCGTTTCTAGAATTACCTTTTGACGTCCATAATGGAAATTCGAATGTAACGACAACAAGCTCGTCATATTTGGATCATAGTCAGACCTCAAATTTTGAGTATGCTCCAAGTATGAGTTTGAGGGCTCTCTTATCTTTGGATGGCAATTCTGACTACGGGAGTTCCATGGCTCAGTCTTTATTGTCTTGTAATCAGAATTCGAACGCTAACTACGGGAGTATCATAGCTCCGTCCCTGTCGTCTCGTAGTCAGAATTTGAATTATGACTACGGAACCGAGGGTATTTTATCCTTGGACTTGCCAAACAGTGAGGGGATGATCACCGGTAATAATATTGCTGGCAACCCTAAAGTAGAAGAGAATTACAACTTGGCTAATGTGGAGTTGCCCATCAACATTGTAAGGCCTTTGGAGAACTCCTATGACCATATCCCTTTAGGGTCAGAGCCAAATCAGAGCAACCCTAAAAAGAGGAAGCAAAAAACTTGGACTACAGAAGAACACGAGTAAGTGATTTGAACTTTGGGTCTCTATTTTTGCTTTGTTTGATAACTGTTTTTTTTTTTTTTTTAAATTAAAGAAATCAAAAAATGGCTTGATTTAGGATTATTCTTCGGGCGTTTAAGAAAAGTAGAACTAATAATATAAGTTGTATAAATTCGAGTCTTAGAAAGAACTTACCTAGGTTTATTTTTTTGATAGAACTTATGTAAGTTTTTAGACGTGTTGGAAATCACCAAGATTTCTCAGTTTTAAGAGAATATAATCATAAGAGGACCACAAATATTGATTAATGCCTGAATTTGAGAATAATGTCTTAATTCATAGAGATATATTGAAGGGAAAAATGAATAAAGAATAATGTTTTAATGTTAGGTTTAGGATTTGAGATATTTATGCTTTGTTTGTTTGGTAAGAATGAGAGAAAAGGTAAATATACTTAGGTGATGTAATGTTTTTTTTTATTTTATATTCTATTCCAGAATTCTCTATCAAAAAAATTATACATTATATATTAGTTAGATGATATATTATGAATGTCATGTTAGTTGGATTTTGAATCCCTTTTGTTTTTCACTTCTTTAAACAAACTCTTTCACCAAACAACTACACATCATATTTTCCTTTCTTACTCCTTTTTCTCTTTCTATTTTTCCCTCCTACCAAACAAGGAGTTAGGGTTCAGAATTTAGGTTAAAAATGTCTCTCACCCTCTTTGAGATGTTCACAAATCACAAATTAAGATTAATTTATAAATCGGGTAAAATATTCAATCCGAACAAGATTGAAAATAAACATAGCCTATTGCTTTCTTTGATTTTTCAGCTGGTTCGTTTTGGGACTAATTATTACTCCTAGAAGGAGTGACTGGAATGATTGGAAGAGCATTGCAAGAATAGTTCGATCAAAAACGTCAACGCAAGTGGCAAGCCATGCCCAAAAATATTTCCTTCGCCGAAATACGAATGATAATAATAATGGTAATAATAATTCTAAACGAAAGAAAAGAAAAAGCATCCACGACAGGAATGAATATGATTTGTGTAAGGAACGGTTTCCACCACTAATCAATCTGATTCAACATTTGCTATCGATTCTACATCCGGCACCAGTTTCGATTCAACATTTTCCAACAGAAGAAATTTACTCACTGTTTCAACAACTGCCACAACTACTCCGCCATTGTAATTTGCAAAACCCTTCAGAATTATTGAGAAATCTAAATTTTGTTGATGAACCATCAGTTCAACAGTTTACTCTTCAAAACAATATGCCTAATCAGAATTTTGATAACCCAACAATACAGTTTGAGAATTATTCAACAGGATATGATCAAAATTTATTATTGGTTAATCATAATTTTGATGATTCATTTCTCCAAGAATCGGTTCCTGTATCTATTCACAATCAAGTTCAGCTTCCATGGCAGCAAATAGAATTTCCAACCCTTGCACAACAGCCTCCATTGCAGCAGTTGGAATTGCAAATCCAAAACCCTAATAATCAAGCTCAACATCAGCTTCCATGGCAAGAGCACGAACTACTTCCAACCTATAAGCCTAACCCTATTTATCAAATTCAAGATCAACTTCCACTGCAAGAACTAGAACTACTACTGTCCTATAACCCTAACGCTATTAATGAAGTTCAAGATCAGCCTCCATCGCAAGAGCCGGAGCTACTACCAACCCATAACCCTAATCCGAGTAATCAAGTTCGAGATCAGCCTTCGTTACAAGAGTTGGAACTGCGAGAAGAAATTAAAAAATTGGAACTACAAGAGGAAATTTATAGGGCAGATTGTAGTCTTTTTGAAGATTTTCAAATGTAAACATGGCATCGGGGAAGCACGCAATATTATGTGAGTAACAAGGCTTTGTGCATTGAACACAGTTGTGAAGTTTTTGTTTTTATTTGGGTTTTCTTTATTATTATTATTATTTTTTTATTTTTTTATTTTGAATGGTTATTATTGTTTTAGATAATCATAGGTAGACACTTGAAGATAATTAAGTTTTCATGTAAAGATTGATGAGTAAATCATCTCATTTTCATGAGGCGATTCTGTTAGTAAACCATATTCCTCGTTTTTTTTTTTCACACTAATATAATGGATAAATTATATATATATTGATTTTATTTTATTACGTACTATCCAATTTTACACCCTTAAAAATCATATTACAACCACTCAAAATAACATATATCATTAAACTAAAAATCCAACAGTCAAAATAAAAATTATCTGGATTAATTAATTTCAATCAATACTGAAATATATATATATAACTTTTGAAAGGCACCCCAAAAATTATCTCAGAGACATGATCACTTATAGTTAAAGTACTTTTTTAACATTTACCAAACATTATTTACCCAAACAGGCCCTTAAAGTACAACAAAATCTTTATAGAGTTTTATTTTATTTATTTATGAGACTAAGAAAAAATTATAAATATATATATAGTTTTTAAAGGAAAAAAAAAAAAAAGGAAGCTTGAGAGACGACACTCTCCTCAATGGGACTCCAAGTCTCGAGGAGGCCCTAATTGCCAAGGCAACCTAGGAAGTAGATAGAAACCTTCTCAAAATTCTCTCTACGCCCTCTATATAGTACTGAAACTCTGCCAAAATCCCCATAGCTCTCACTCTCATTCTCACTTACTCACTACTTGTTCACCCTCCGTCATCCTATGACATAGAGCCAAGTCCCAGACTGCTCTACATCCTTCTCACGCCACCACTCCACGGTCATGGTAACATTTACTGTCTTTCTTTATGTATCTTTATTTTACATGATTCATTACTCGTTGCTAAAGTAACAATCAGAGCTCTTTTGGTCGGCACCACCATGGTGTCAAGGGACTTCACGATCACTATCTATGTGTCTTTGTTCGTAGGTTCCAGTTTGTCGGTGGCTTTCAAACCTCAACTTTCAATTGTAGATTTTTCGACCTACAATTTGGTGCCCGATGTGGGGTTTCGGCAATCAATCTACTAGCACACCGACCTTCGTCACAGCAGAGAACATGGAGAAACAACAAGTTGACATCATGGCCCACATCGTCCCCCTCACTGTGCAAGTGCAAGAGAACACAAACAACACTTTGGAGGTAAAGAATGATGTCGTACGAGTGGATAACCTTACCCTCCAAGAGAAGATCCAACATCTCTCCATTCCCGTGAGCACACTGCCTCAGTCACACAATTTTTGGTTCAAGTTCCCGAAGGGTCATCAAGCCAACCTCCTTTTTTCCAATCGACCATCAACAGCTGGTTAACCTCAGCACCTACTAGATCCATTAGAGACATCCCTATCGAACCTAACAACAGGTCAGCTGGATTCCCTCACCTCCACTAGACGTCAATTCTGCATGTCTAATTGACCATGCTTCCTCATTTCTAGGCAGCGCCAACTTTCCACCTCCAGTCGTCAACTCACCCACCGTTCTAGCTGACAGCCAAACCATTCTATCAGCCAGCATCTATGTTCGCAAATACCTTTGGGTCAGCTCTACATACCATATCGACCGAAAGTCCTCTGCCCAAGCCACAACCAATGCTAGATTATTCACATCAGTTAGAAGTCCCTTGGAGCAAGCAATAGCCAAGAGACTAATGGAGATGGAGGCGATGATCTAGCTGATACCTGGAGTTAACCATCCCCAACATGAAGCTCTATGATGGCACATCTGATCCCGACAATCACATTGCTTCATACAAACATAGAATGTTCACTGCTGCAATACCTTGTGATCTTCATGAGGCTTGCATGTGCAAAGGACTTGGGTCTAGCCTAGTCGAACCCGCTCTTCAGTGGTACACCAATCACCCCGACAACAAGTTGGAGAAACTCTTAGGCAAACTCTATAAGTTCCATTAGCGTTGCGGAGAGTCAATCTAAGACTACATCGGTTGGTTCAACTACAAGAAGGTCTTCATCCTCTATTGTAATCAAAAGACAGCACTCGATGACATCTGAAAGGGCTTACTTACTGATGGAAATTATACAAGGAACTCACCAAGTTCAACTGCACCACCATGGAAGATATGTTGGCTTGCACTTGGATGGAGATTAGGTGAGAAAAAACAAATTCAATCGTAGTAGGTAATCCTCCTACAACAATCGATACGACGACTGGCATGTCAAGTGGTTCGATCGTTGAGCCAACGATCACTACACTAAGCCATTCCTTATAGCACCTAGGAAAGGACCAGTCCAAGATAGCCATCGTTCTCTCAACCACCAAGCGGTTCGACCAGCTAACCAAGCCCAAGCTCAAGCTCAAACCAGCCGAGCAAGAGTTCCTAAGTACAACCTCAAAATTGAGCCGTTGGATTAGTCGCCGTCATGAACGACATATGCAACACAATCTACTGGGCAAACAAACTAATAAACCCCAGTGAAAAGCATGATAACTCCAAGTGGTGCGAGTTCCATAGCTACCAAGGACACAATATCGCCAACTACATTGCCTTGTAACATGAAGTTGCCGAGCTTCTCAAGAGAGGCCACTTCCATGACTTGTTAACCAAGAAAGGAAAGAACACCATTGCTCTATGAGATAATCGCGCCCCCACTTAACCAGCAGAGCCAATTTTGGAGAGGACAGTTAATGTCATCACCGGAGCATCAAAAGTCAACGAGTCAGTCATTGCACCGCTAGGCGACACACCCAACAAGCTATCAACCTAGAGGTTCAAGTTGCCAAGCAGCTGTCATAGGCTTTAACCGACCAGACCATTAAATTCGTCGATAACAAAGTCTCAGAGCTTATCAATCCTCACCATGACGCCTTAGTCATCTCTCTCTTGATTGCTAATTGCTTAAATAAAAGAGTCTTAGTTGATAACGGATCTTCTGCTAATTTCTAGTTTCTTAATACTCTTAGGGAAATGAAGATAAATGAGACCAACATCAACCATCGATTCACCATCCTCGTCAGCTTCAGTGATGAGGAAAAGTATACAATTAGAGAGATCAACCTTCCAGTCTACATCAGTGAGGTCAACCTCAATGTGACCTTCCTGGTGCTAGACAACCCTTCGTCCTACAATGTAATTCTAGGGTGACTATGGATCCACAATATGAGAGTTGTGCTATCAACCCATCACCGTGTCATTAGGTTCCCAACTGAGCCAGGAGTCAAAGATATCAGAGGCAAACAGAGGATTTCTCGCGACTGCTACCGAAACACAATAAACAACAAGTTATCAACCTTATAGCAACTACAGTTGCATTTGATGGTCCGGGTCGACCCAAATCAACCTAGCATGGAAGAGCTCGATGACATCCAAATCCATCCAAACCTTCCAGACCAAAGGTGCAGATAGGCACCTAGTTGAGACCAGACCTTCACGAGAAGCTCATCGAATTCCATAAGAAACATCATGATTTCTTTGCTTGATTATACTCTGACATGATAGGGATTGACACTGATGTAATGGTCCACCAACTCCACGTAGACCCAGACTACCCACCTGTCAAGCAAAAGCGAAGGAATTTTACCTAGAACGCAACCACGTCATCAATAAAGAAGTCCAAAAGCTGATAGACATTGGCTCAATCCGCAAATTCCAATACCCATATTGGCTCATCAATGTCATCGTCATCTGGAAGAAGAATGGAATATGATGCATTTGCATCTAATTCACTAAACTCAACAAGGTATGCCTAAAGGATTCATTCCCTCTCCCGCACATCGACATGTTGGTTGATGCTACTACCGGCCACAAATTGCTGAGTTTCATGGATTCCTTTTCTGAATACAACCAAATCCTGATGCATCCGAATGACCAATAGAAGACTGCCTTCATCACCAAAAAGAGGCATCTTTTGTTACAAAGTCATGCAGTTCAAGTTGAAAACACCGGCATGACATACCAATGGCTCATCAACAAGATGTTCGCTAACATGCTGTGGGAGACACCATGGAGGTCTACATCGATGACATGTTGGTTAATTCCCTCATCACTGAGCAACTCCTCGATCACCTCTGACAGGCCTTTGACTTCCTCAAAAGGTACAACATGAAATTGAACCCAACTAAATGTTCATTTGGTGTGTCCTCAAGCAAATTTCTAGGTTTCATGGTGACTCAATGATGGATAGAAGCTAACCCGAACCAGATCCAGTCGGTCATGAACATCTCATCAACTACATGCATCAAAGACGTCCAACATCTTTTTGGAAGAGTCACCACACTAAGCCACTTCATCCCCAAGTCATCATAGAAGTGTCACCATTTCTTTGCCGTTCTACACAAGTCAAAGGACTTCCAATGAACCTCGGCTTGCAAAGAGGCACTCTAACAATTGAAGAGGTACCTGAAATCCCTTTATCTACTATCAAAACTCAAGGTTGGAGAATGGCCCTACATCTAGCTTGCCATCTCCGAGACAACAGTTAGCGCCATGCTAGTTCGAGAGGAGGATGGAAGACAACTCCCGGTCTACTACTTCAACAAGTTACTACTCTATGCTAAGACACGCTAGAGCCAACTTGAGAAATTGGCTCTACCCTTGGTAATCGTGGCACGCAAGCTCAGGCCGTACTTCAAATTCTATTCAGTTATAGTTCTCACCACCTTCCCACTAAAGAACATCCTACACAAGCTAGAACACTTCAGACAACTTACCAAGTGCGTAGTGGAACTCAACGAGTATG
>WUAT03335843.1:0-17670 GCA_010015005.3 Ulmus americana | reverse complement strand
TTTGAAACCGTAAAAGTAATTTTCACATAGAGTAAAAATGTGAAATATTTTCCAATCAATTGTAAAAATCATCAAAAAAAATAGGTGAAGAAATCACAAATCAACAATATCAACCAGACACTCATTTATTTGATCCCAAAGGTAACTAAACCTGTGAAAATGGCTAATTTTAGACCTATTAGTCTATGTACAGTGCTTTATAAAATTATCTCCAAGTGTCTAGCTAATAGATTGAAAAACCACTTGGATTGCCTGATTTCTGATAGTCAAAGCACCTTTGTAAAGGGAAGACTAATTCATGATAATATTATTGTGGGCTTTGAAGGCATTCATCTGATGTCCAAGGGTAGGTTTGGAAATGGAAACAAAATGACTCTAAAGCTAGATATGTCAAAAGCTTTCAATAGAGTGGAGTGGGCTATTATTGATGTAGTGATGCGGAAAATGGGGTTAAGTGATGGTTGGGGGAGAAAGATCATGAATTGTATTTCTTCAGTCTCTTTTTCTTTTATCCTCAATGGAGAGGTTAATGGGAAGATTATGCTTGAGAGAGGTTTGAGACAAGGGGATCCCCTCTCCCCTTTTCTCATTCTTTTTTGTTCGGAAGGTTTTTCCTGCCTTTTGAAAAAGATGGAAGCGGATGGTAGAATTCATGGGTTAAAGTTTGGTTGTCGTGATTTCTTTGTTTCTCATCTCTTGTTTGCGGATGATAGTTTTATCTTTCTAGAGGCGAAAATGGAAGAGTGAGAGGCACTAAAAGAGGTTTTGGACCTTTATGAGGCAGCTTATGGGCAAATGGTTGATCTGGACAAATCCAAAGCTTGTTTTGACAAAGATGTTGAGGCTAGTAGATTGGGTTCTTTGGCTAACTTTCTGAAAATTTAAGTTGTGGAATGTCATGAAAAATACCTTGGCTTTCCCACCTTTACGGGTAGGTGCAAAAGGGATTTATTCAGATTTATTAAAACCAGAGTTTGGGATAAACTAAAAGGGTGGAACATGTCAGTTTTTTCTGCTACTGGAAAAGAAGTGTTGTTAAAGGCAATTGTGCAAGCCATTCCTACTTATGCTATGTCTTGCTTCAAACTGCCCAAAACTCTTATAAAGGATCTCCATCGACTGATTGTTGATTTTTGGTGGGGTTCTAAAGCAGGAAAGAGTAAAATGCACTGGGGAAAGTGGAATAAGATGTGTAATAGCAAGGAAAGAGGTGGTCTTGGCCTTCAAGATTTGAGATGTTTTAACTAAGCCCTTCTTGCAAAACAAGGATGGCGATTAATTAGAAAACCTGATTCCTTGGTTGCTAGGGTGCTTAAGGCGTGCTATTATCCTTCAGGAGATTTTCTTACTGCAAAAAAAGGGTTTAAAGACTCTTTTGTGTGGCGAAGCATTATTTGGGGTAGGGAAGTGATTGAGAGAGGTTCTAGATGGAGAATTGGGTCAGGGTTAAACATTGATGTTATCTAGGATAGGTGGGTTCCCAACCCCCCTATGTTTAAAATTTTCGATCCACTGCTTCTTCCAGAGGGATTTACAGTGTTTGACCTTCGTTTACATAATGGAGAATGAGACAGTGAGTTCATTCACCTTCTTTTTGGTGAAGAGGAGGCTTGGAAAATTCTTAGCCTAGCACTTTGGTCGTTCAATTATGATGATGTTTTAATTTGGCACTTTTCACGGCATGGGGAGTGTTCGGTCAAAAGTGGGTATAAAGTTGCCCTTAATGGGAAAGGTTATGTGGAATCATCAAATCTTTCCTTTTCTATGGGTTGGTGGAGAAAACTTTGGGGGTTGAAACTCCTTCCTAAAGTAAAGTTTTTTTTGCTAGAAACTTTGCAAGGGGTGGCTGCCTACTACAAATACTCTGGCTCATAGAGGTATGAATATTAATTGCTAACTATTTTAGATGTGGCCTTGGTCATAAAACTATTTTTCATGCTATTTGGGGCTGTGATTTGGCTAGGAAAGTTTGGAATCTTAGTGGTTTTAAGCATATTATTGAGAGATTTGGTGAAAATGATATTCTTGGTTTTTTTGGCTCGTGTGTCTGGTCAACTTGATGAGAATAATTTTTGCTTATTTTTAATTATGGCTTGGTAACTTTGGAATGCTAGAAATGATCATTATCATGGAAATTCTTGTCCTCGTGCTTCTCATTTATTCTCCTAGTCAGTGAATTTTCTGTCTGAATTCCTTGATGTAATGAATATTGAGATGAGCAGAGTACCCAGATCTACTGACAGGTTAGCTTGGAAACCTCCTGAGGAGGGCAGGTTATGTCTTAATGTTGATGCTGCTATTAATAATGAGAATGACTCTTGTGATGTTGGCATGATTTTGAGAGATCATAGAGGAGATGTGAAATTTTCCAAGGCTATCTTTTGGCCTTTTCCAATTACAGCATAAGTGGCAAAGGCTTTTGCAGTATTGTGGGGTATCCAAACAACTATTGAAGCGGGTTTTGCAAACTTTATGGTAATTTTGGATTTTTCTAATGTGGTCTCTAATATTTAGGACACTTCTTTTATTTTCAATGATTATGGTGTTATCCTTAGTGAGATTATAACTTTTTTAAGCAGAAATTTATTTTTGGATGTTTTCTATATGTCTAGGAACCTTAATGGTGCTGCTCATTATATTACCCGCTCAGCGGCTAAATCTAAACTTTATAGGATATGGAAAAATGCGGTTCCCTTTATTGCTTGGTATGTTGTTGAGGCAGATATGCACTCTTGTTTGTAATTTTTTTTTTTTTTCTGTTTTTGTGGCTTAATGAAGTTCTCTTTCAAAAAAAAAAAAAATAAATAAATAAATAAATAAATAAGTGTACAACGATTTAAAAAATGCGTTTACCAAAAAAAAAAACTCCGATTTAAAAAATGCTGGTGACCAACTAATGGTGACCAACTAAAGGAAAAAAATAAATGAAGCTTCCACGTCACCGTGATCCGTAATTACTAGTTCGCGTCTCTTTCCAGGCTCTGGAGCCTCAGCTTCATGGCGCAGCTCGTCGACTCAGATTCTGGACCACGTACTTAACTCAACATTTAGTGGCTTCAAATTCAAACAAACCATCATCGATTATTCCTAGATTATTAGTTTGTAATCGAGCGAAATTTACGAAACTATATATATGTGGTTCCTTAAATTATGAGTATATACTTATTTCGCTTTCCATCGGCTATAGAGAAAGAGAATACAGATACACCGCTCCTGGGGTAGGTAACATCTAAACAAAAGTCTTATACTTTGAAAAAAATAAATAAATAAATAAATAAGGAAAATTCGACATTTATATCGGCCTCCCTTTATATCCATCCGTATTGGTTGGCAAGTGGCTATGTGCTCAATCGAATCCAAGGCTTTGAAAGATAATAAAGTCTCCATCATTGATAGATTAGTACGTATCTAAATATTCTTATATAAATTTAAAAAACGAGAACGATCCAAAATTATTTATTATAATTTAGAGGAAGAGATGTTTTCATAGGTAAAATATAGGTACCACCTCTCTCTCTCTCTGAACCAAAATATAAATTTTGATACATTTTAGTTCAACCTTTTTTTCTTTTTTTTTTTTTAAATTAATTAATTTATAGATTAAAAAATATAATATAATATATATTTTATTTTATTTTTGATCTTAGTATTTTAGTTAACTCTTTTTTTTTCCCCCAAATACTAAATTTGTGAGACCTACAAAAATTAATAAAATATATTTTTTTATTTTTTATTTTTATATTTTTGTTCAATTCTTTTTTTCTTCTTCTTTTAATTGGCGCAAACTCTTCTTTTTATTTATTCGAATTGAAACTTGTCATGTTATTAATTTTTTAAATTACTAAACTTTAAAAATATTAATATACTAACTCTCCCTCCCGTTGAAAACATGAGGCATAAAAATAATATATAAAAAGATATTTAAAAATATTATTTATTTTGTTTATTAAAGGGTATTTAGGAATTTTTAGAAAAAAAATTTATTGACTTTTGTTGACCAATGTATCAAATTATTATAAACAGAAACCATATGGTATCCTTATGTAATTATTGAAAATGATGGTACCTTTTGCAATTAATGTAAACTATAGGGTACCAAAATGTAAATATCTCTTTTTTTTAATTGGCACAAATTATTTCTTTTGTTTAGTCAAATTGGCACTTTGTCCTTTTATTATTATTTTTTTGTCATTAAACTCTCTCATGTTACTGTTTACTAGTACTTGTATATAAAAGTGCCCCCTAGGTTAGAGGGTATTTTTCAACTGCAGTGCCGGTAAACTGTAACATGGGGATTTAACAATGAAAAAAATTAATAAGGAAGCAAAATGCCAATTTAAGTAAATGAAAAAGGACTATTTGCGCCAATAAAGTATTTTTTTTTTCAAACACTTAATTCATGAGACCCACCATAAATTAATAAAAATAAATTTCTATTTTTTATTGTCTTATATATTCTCTTTAATAATATATTTAATTAATTAAATTAAAGTTAAGTATTAAATTTATTTTTTATTTTACTATTTTTAATAAATTATTAGTTGTTTTTTAGTCTTTTTAAACACAACCAAATTGTTTCAAAAAGTTTTATTATCATACTTTTCTTTTAGATAGACTTATTGGGGAAAATGCCTCTTTTTGTTTACTCGAATTGACACTTTACCCTCTTATTAATTTTTTTCACCACTAAACTCTCTTATTTTACTATTACTGGCATTACTGTTAAAATTGTCTCTTCCCTCAGGGAACACTTTTATAAACAAAACGGCAGTAAACAACAACATAAACGAAGAAAAAAAATCAATAAAGGGGCAAAATACCAATATGAGTAAACGAAAAGAGACATTTGCGTCAATTAATCTAATAGATATTATACTTCTATTTTATTGTTATTATTACTTTTTAGATAATAATATTTTTTAAATATTTTTTTTTCACTACTAAATAATATATATGAGTATGTAATTTTGATTAATATTACTTTAAATATTTTTTTATAATCGAATATTATTATTATTAATAGGTATTAATTATTTTAAAGGCTAGATACATTGAAAAACCCCTGAATTATGTTTGTTTTTACAATTTATCCCTGTATTCAAAAAACGCACGATTTACCTCCCGAATGCGACGTTAGTCTACTAAACAACGACCGGCACACTAAAGTGCTTTAGTCTCGTCTTGGCTGGCGGCGACGCAACCCTCTCCCTCGTTTTACTCTAATCCAACTGATTTCCAAAGTGAAGCGGGAGCATCTCTCTAACCCTCAATGTCTTGTTCTTTGCTAAGGCTCTCTCTCATCATGTCTCGACCCCCTATACATATCAAACAATTGATGACTACGAAATCAAACATTAATCTTATACTTTTTACCCCAAAAAACAAAAAAAAACAAAATAAATTTTTTATCTTATAGCATGCAAGTCGACAAAAACTAACAAAAGAAGTACCATCCCATCAATACAAGCGAAAGGGATGGTTTTGGTTTTTGTTGACATATATAGGTGTCGTTATCAGTAAAAGATTACGGATTTGTAACTACTATCCCATCAATACAAGCAAGGGTTGGTTTGGGTGTTTTTAGCGAGGATTAAAATATCACAATTAACGGAAATATTGCAAGTATGAATTTATGGATATATCGGTGGATATATCGATATCGATATCGCAAAAAAAATAAAAGAAAAAATAAAAATTAATAGTTTAAAATTATGAAAATATCAATATCGATATCGATATCGATATCGCAACTCTTGCAAAACGGATATTTCGCCGGATATATCGAGATATATCGGGATATTTTCATCCATGGTTTTTAGCTAATTTTTGTTCACATATATAGGTGTCGTTATCTGAGATTACAGATTTGTTGATAATCAAGCTACGGAGGAAATAAATGTAGACAAAAAATGAAGGAATAATAGAGTGCAACAATAATGTTGAAGATAAGAAGCGGTAGCGTAATCAACAGCAAAAAAGAAAAAGTACTCACAAAAGTGAATTGCGTTAAAAGACTTGCGTTATTGAAGCTTTATGTGTCTATCATATATGCTTTTCCTTTTTTTTTTTTTTTTTTGCTGGATAATGTTCTCTTGGTCTTTGATCCTTATTCTTCTCTTTGGTCTTTTTATGTGTGTTTGGTTTGATTTTTAAAATATTTTATTGTTATTTTTAACATTTTATTTTGTTTAATTTTTTTATTTAAAATATTAAATATTATTTTATCACACTATTTTAAAAATTCTCAAAATATTACATCTCTTCACCACATTTTTAATAAAATATTATCCATTTTTATTGTTTTATTACCTTTTAATAAATTATTACCTATTTCCATCACTTTTTAAATAAAATATTACCTCTATTCACTATATTTTTAATAAAATATTACATCTTTTCACCACATCTTTAATAAAATATTATTTTTCTTCATTATTTTTTAATAAAATATTACCTCTCTCAACTATTTTTTTAATAAAATATTACTTCTTTTTATTATAATATTATTAAATTTAGTAGATCTTACTAATTTTATTTACAATACTCTAAATTAAATAAAACTATTATTTATAATACTTTATTTATAATGTTGCAGAATGCTGAACCAAGCAGACCCTATATTATTTTATAGTTTAGTTTGAGCATTAAAAAAAAAAAAAACCCTCAATTATGGACTGGTTTTGGTTTTTTGAAAATAGTCAAATGAAGTTGAGAAAACAATTGAAGCTTATGTGTCTATTACCCAAAAAAAAAAAAAAAAAAGCTTATGTGTCTATCATATATGCTTTTCCTTTTTTATTTATTTTGCTGGATAATGTTTTCTTGGTCTTTGATCTTATTCTTCTCTTTGATCTTTTTATGTTATTCTATAGTTTAGTTTGACCATTAAAAAAAAAAAAAAGTTTTGGTTTTTTAAAAATAGTCAAACGAAATTGAGAAAACAATTGAAGCTTATGTGTCTATCATATATGTTCTCTTGGTCTTTGATCCTTATTCTTCTCTTTGGTCTTTTTATGTTATTCTATATTTTAGTTTGACCATGAAAAAAAAAAAAAAAAAAACCCTCATTTATGGACTGGTTTTGGTATTTTGAAAATAGTCAAATGAAGTTGAAAAAACAATTGAAGCTCCCAGCGAGGATCGAACTCGCGACCTTTCCCTTACGAAGGGAACGCACTACCACTATGCTATGGAAGCAATTGCGTCTGCAAAACCACGGAAAAGAAATTTATCATTTTCATATTGTGAGCTTTTCGTCAAGAATTTTTTTGGTAGAATAATTGTTTTTAGTTTTCTACAATTATAACTAAATATATCTGTCGATATGATACTAGTTTATATATCTCCGAGGAAATTTCTCTTGATTAATTGTGAAGAAATATAAATGAAATGCACGAGGAACATTCCATTCTATCTTTGACAAATTGTTTGCAATTGTTGGGAAGAAAAATAATAATGAAAAACATTTTATTGCACATAAATACTAGGAAATTAAGAGAAACATAGACACATCATTATTTTGCATAATAACGAAGCATTAATTACTCTAGGCAATAAACACATACATTAAAATTGAATTAAATTTATATATATTGAATCCCTAATTTTTTTTTTTTTTTTTGAATATTTGAAGTTCTTTTTTTATGTTTTGTTTTTGGTCTCCAACATATTTTTCATATATTAAATAAAATTTCGAAGGAGTCGGTAGAATTTAGGAGTCTTTGTGTATATACTATATAGTCAGTTACATACGGTCTCTATCAAAATTAATATTTTGACTAGTAATACATACCATCTATGGACTATCTTTTTAAATAATAATAGAATTTATTTAATTTTTTTTTGTAAATTGTTGTATTTTCTCTTCTTATTTCCTTTAAACCAAACAGTTTATTTACTACAATTTCCTAGAGAATTAAAGAACATATCGGAAGATAAGCCAGAAAACTACTCTTACTTTTCCCCAGCTTCATGAGACCTGTGATCTTAATATCTTCTTTATCGTCCTCCTCACATGGTTGGTTAAGTTTCTCGTGAAACAAGAGTTCTTTAGATCAATCTCCAATGCGCTGTTTAAAACAAAAGTTACCTCCCCTTTTCTTTGTAATTATTTTTTAATTCTCATAAATACTGAAGATTAATCAGGAACGTAGAAACCCTATATCTGGGACAACGTACAATCTCAATTCTAATTTCGGACAACGTACAATCTCAATTCCAATTTCCAAACATTAAACCTTCATAAAAATAAAAACAAAAAACACTTTAAGCTTCTATTATCTTCATGAAAAATCACTGAAAATCTGTACATAACGATCTCTCTTATTAATTGCTAAAAAAAAGTGCTCAAAAGCTAATTTAATTAGCTAGTGCTCTTTGTCCACGTACATCTGGAAACTAATACCAAAAGAATATAAATTGGAAGACATAGTAGCTTAGTTTAACCTAAAAAAACTTTACCACTACTCTCTTATTCCTCTCTTATTATCAGTACTGCACCAGATCCTCCGCCATTAATTTTCTTCATGGCACCAAACAGAGAAACCCTAATTGGCTCTTCCTCGAAGATAGAGCCAGTTCACAAGCCAACACCAAGCAGGCTTTCAATGGAAAATCTCCAAAGAACCATCTCAGACATCTCACTAGAGCTCGCCAAGGAAGCCATGGAAGCAAAGCTCCCTCCAATATCCGAGGTAGAAGACGCCAAATGCGAGTGTTGTGGCATGTCAGAAGAGTGCACAAACGAGTACATAAGCCGTGTTCGTGACAAGTATTCGGGGAATTTGATCTGTGGGCTCTGCGCGGAAGCTGTGAAGGAGGAGATGGAGAAAAATGGAGGGAAAAGAGACGAGGCTTTGAGCGAGCATATGGGAGCTTGTGTAAGGTTCAACAAACTTGGGAGGTCTTATCCTGTTTTGTATCAAGCAGACGCCATTAAAGAGATTTTAAAGAAGAGTTCAAGAAATGGTTCAGCTTCGTCTGCTAGGGCTAAGTCTTTGAGTCCTAGAGATTATAAGGGTAGTGCTGTTCAAATGAGGAAAGGTGGTCTAGCCAGGAGCTCTAGTTGTATTCCTGCTTTGAGAAAGGAGATTGATCAAGATGATGATAGGAAAATGGTTAACTGATTATGATCATCAGCTATATATATTTGTGAGATGGAATTAAGTTATAATTATTGCTGTTAATTAAATAAGTGTATATGTATAGGCTGAAAAGCAGAAAGTACTACTCTAATTCACTAGGAAAAATGTATGGTCTTGAATTTACTGGTTTTAATCTATCCATATATGCAACTGTCCACAATCTATTTTTTTATTGAATTTTAACTAGTATAATTTTCTCAATTGTGTAAACGCTCTAATATTGGATGTGTGACCAAAGTCTCACGATAATTGCACATGTAGATGATCATAAGTTTATAAGTATGAATAATATTTTTATTAGAGTGAGACCTTTTAGGTAGAGTCCAAAAATAAATCCGTGCGAATCTAGTCTTAAACCAGACAATATCATATGAAAGTAGAGGCCGTGCCCCAAACTTGGTCCCACTGATTCGAGAGGAGGATTGTTAAGTGCGGTGCCGGCTGTCAGCCTAATCCCAAAGTTTAGCATAAATTTCAGTTTTGGCGATTGAAAAAATTACACCGAGCTAACTGAATTTTATTATAGTTTCAGGACCTCTCATAACTACAACTTTTTATTGAAAAATCTTAATTCAAGGAATACGAGAGAGGTCAATGCATTTTATTCTTTTAAATTAAATTGAATGATATGATTATGAAATACCATGAATTATTTCTTTGTATACAAATTATTATAATTGTAAAGTCCTGAATTTTCTTTCTACCAACAAGGTGGCGGTTTTCAATAATTACACAAGAAAAATGATATATTTGTAAAACACAAACGTTCATAGAGATCACTTATTTCACTTCTAGAGGTATTTATTACAGAAGGACTAAAAGAGTACAGGTTTTTTTTTTTTTTTTTTTTTTTATGAAAAGGCCAAAAGAGTAATTCGAGCCCACTAAACTTTAGCTGTGTATTGTGTAAGATGAGCTAACTCAGGAAGGTCTTTCTGGGCTTGGTTGCTTTTTGGCCCACTAAGGTTCATCTAGACCCATCGAGCGCAGATAGAAAGAGGTAATTTCACTCACTACTTCCACTTTTTGAGCCATTACATTTGTAGAATTTTTTCCGATGAAATGTCAGATTTATCCTTAACATATGTAGTAAAAATATTCAGTTTTACTGGAAGGATAAAAATGAATTTTTACCAAAAAAAAATTCTACAAATGCAATAATCTAAAAAGTAGAGGTAGTTACATAAATCCCCCGGTTCGGATGTTGGACCCCCTCACACGGATAAACGGGGGTTTTACATGAATACCTCGAATCACCTTACTTTTTTTTTTTTTTTACATGAATACCTCTAATCACCTTACTTTTTTTTTTAACCTTTGTTCTAGACTAATCGGCACTAATGTCCCCAATATTATAGGTAAAATGACGCTTTTCCTTTTATATGTTTTTCATAACCATGCCCCTTGAATTTATTATTTAGTGGCACTTTTCCCCCTATATATTTTTTCTTCATCGCTAAACCTTCAAAATTTACGTTGTATTGGCACTTTTTCCCATACGCCATATACATTTTCTCGTCCATTGATTTTTGCTACCTTATTTAGCCACCTTATTTTTATCCAATTTTGGCAAATAATAACTCTTTGGAAAACTTATAATAAGTACTTTTTATATATATTGAAATGACCTTGAACTACATTTTGTAGCCACCGTGCGAGCTTCCCAAATTCGATTATATGATCATATTATTCGCAAATATTTCTAGCCATTTTCGGCTAATTCTGGTTATCCCTAGACAAACCGACTACACTATGAGACTCATACAAAAGACAATAGCAATACCCATTGAAATATTGGGCACAAAGATTGCCAAAAATTACCCGAATCCACCATGGATTCGCTACGTTTTTCCTAAATTGTTGTCAGACGAAGCATCGGTTGGTGAAATTGACTGCGTTTTTGGACTCGATACGCTGAAAACTACAAATTCCACTAGTACCCATTCGTCGAATAGACGGAATCTGCTGTTGACTACTATTGGTCTAAATAGAGGACAAAGTGCTAATAAATAGTAAATTAAGGGGGCTTAGTGATGAAAAAAAAAAGATGTAAAAGGCAAAGTGTCAATATGCGTATAGTATAGTATAGGGGGTACTAGTGTCAATAAGCCTGAGTTCTATTAAAAAAATAGAACTTTTATACTCAAATTAATGAAGAAAACTCATTTAAAAAGTGTATCAAATGTAATGATTTTGAAATCAAGGCAAAATGATATGGTGAGTGAAAAAAGAGTTAAATCATGCAATTTCTTCGGGATTAAAAGTTAACTAAAATAGTTAGTGGTTTATTCATCGAAAAAAATAAAAAGCTAATTATACTGAATACACCCTAAACTATACGCGTTTTTGCAAATTGCCCCCCGTATTCGAGAAACGCACCTTTTGCCCCCCGAATTTGACGTTAGTCTACTAAACTAACATAAGAGGTAACGGGGATAATTTTTAGGGTATTTATACGCACACGTGAGAGGCACATGATAGTTTGGGCATGGATAATTTCAGAATTTTAAATAACAAAATAAAGAGAGTGGGTTTGGTAAATCGGAATATAGATTTATAGTGGGTATTTCGCGATTTCAGTGAGTGAGGGGAGTTCGTCTTCTTCGCTAGGTGAGGGAAGACGTTTATAGCAACACACCATAATGTAAGACAGTTTACATAATTATATATCATAACCATCAAATAGAGAAGACCAACTTCGCATGGTAGCAGGTTAACCTCCCAAAGGAATGAAGGAGGAAACAAGTATTTTATTTATTTATTTTTTTTCGAGATACCACAAAAATTAGATACTCATTAACAAAGATAGAAATCAATACTAATAAAGTGCTGCAACTTCAGATTGATTCAATAAGGAATTCGAACAAAAGGATAAGTTAGGAAAATATTACGAAACAAATTTGATATTAGGAAGCTGAAAAATACAAACACGAAGCTCATTGTACTTCGGTTAAGCTTTAGAGAGATGAAGCCAAGTTTCACCAAAGACATTTTTAGTTTTATTAAAGTCCAAGCTCACCAACATACCTAAGTTCTATTAGTTTAATCCAACTTTTTAAAAAAAATATGGAACCCACCTCTCTTTTTAAGCCAACACAGCCGATATTTAACCATATCTATACTTTAAATAAAGCAGGTACTTTACATGAATCAACCTTTCAAACACAATAGAAAAACAAACAAGCAGTAATTTCAGAGAGTCCAACAATCCCAGACAGCCCATTAGACACAAATCAAGAAATATTGTCTTCCCCAAAACAACAACCAAAAAAAAAAAAAAAAATTAACATGAATCCGATAAATAAAAAAAACAGGAAATTTTTTTGCAAAAAGATCAAAATAAAAGGGGGGAAAAAAGGTAATTTACATGAACCCAATGAAGAAAAAAAAAAAATATATATATATATATAATTTGCACAAAATATCAAAATAATCGAAAAAAAATATAGATCAACACAGTTGAGAAACAAAAACCAGAAATGGATTCAAACCTTTAGGCTTTTGGAATGAATAAAGATAGACAACACCAACCCCAACAGCAACAAGAGCTACGGTTATACCCATAAGAGTCTGGGAATCTAGTGATTATACGAAAGCCATGAAGCGAAAATCACAATTTCCTCCTTTGCTAGTCCTTTTTTGTTAGTATCTAGGTGAATTTAGAGATGGGTATTGTTGAGGAGAGCAAATGGGTGAGTGAGTTAAATTCTCTTCTTTGCTCTTCGCTACAAATAGTCTGTAGCAATCTGTAAATAACTCACAAAACCCAAACCTTTCCCTCACCCGGTGAAGAAGACGAACTCCCCTTACTCACTGAAATCGCGAAATACCCAAATCTCTATTCCGATTTACGAAATCTACTTTCCTTATTTTGTTATTTGAAATTCTGAATTTACACATGCACAAACCCTCATTTGCCGCTCACATATGCACATAAAAACTCTAAAAATTAACCTCGTTACCTCTTCTGTTAATTTAGTAGACTAATGTCAAATTCAAGGGGCAAAAGGTACATTTCTTAAATACGAGGGGCAATTTACAAACACGCACATAGTTCAGGGCATTTCAGTATAATAAGCCTAATAACAATTTCGAAAATTTACAACTGACCTTGTAATTTAGATACAAGTTGTTAAAATGTTTCTGATGATTTTCCTACAATCCTCAAGAATTATAAGCTTTCATACAAAAGCCAGTCCTTCATTGAAAATTAACATGGACTGTACACTTGATCTACATGTTATGTGAAAATTGCCGACAATAAATCGAAAACTCATACCACAATACTTGATTGCAAGAACTTCATTCCTAAAACAGCTGTTTTCAGAATCCAATGTTTCTCTACAGCATGCTTGGACTGCTCTTCATTGCCCTTTCTGGTTCTCAATGAAACTCCGATTTAAAACCTCTTGATTCTTAATCCGCAATCATAATCTTCTAATGACAAGATTTAGAGCCAAACCCGTCTGGTTTTGCCTTAAGACACTATTTTAGAGCAGAAAAAGATGCACCATATTTATATGAATTGACCATTTCTTTCTCCCATGGATGGCCAAAACCCAAGATGCACTGAGCCCCAACCCGAAAAATTGGCTTGCTCACAAGTTCTCAAGGAGCTGTATGCAGAGGAGTGAATCTATAGCTGATCTTACATGGATATACTGTCCCTAAAGCATCTGTAGCACTTTTATACACCCACTTGAATTGGCAGCAACAACCATGTCAGATTTTCCTCTCCAGCAGACACTAGAAACAAACTGGCCATTATCGTCATCAGTCTCCTTTCCAGAGATTGAGTCAATGGAGCCAAACTTGTGAGAAGTAATTGGCATAGGTAGGGTTTTATAGTAAGCATAAACCTGGGGAAGAGAGGGACAGTGATTAAAAAACACAAACAATAGTGTCCATATTTTGAAACAATGGTGAAGCACACACAAGTAACACAAAGGCAAATGAGTACCTCATTAGTTTCTGAACCGCATGCTATATAACCATCACAAATGGATAAACCGACAAAGTTCTGAAGAAGTTGATCAAACCAACAAAACAAACAGATAGTGAGATACTTATGATGTCAAAGCAGGAACTAGATCTCCATCATAAAATCCAAAAAGGAAAAATACTCCCAGATTCAAGCGTAAACTAAATGTAAATTTGTGTAGCATAGGTGGAAAATAAAAGCAAACTGAAAAAAAACAATCACCTTCTCATTAGTATGCCCACTAAGGGTTAAGCTACAAGCATTGGTGGAAGGACCAGAAGAAGTGCTTTTGTTGAGATCCCATATCTTCAGCGTGTTGTCAGTAGAGGCAGAAACAAGCGTCTCCGAATCCAAGAATTTTACATAGCTTACAGCTTTGTCATGGCCAGCCAATACACACCAGGGTGCTTTAGCATAACGAAGATCATAGCAATAAGTTCTGTAGTCCGCAGAGCCAAAGGCCAGCATATTAGTGGAGTGAGGAGAGAACTGAACACAGCAGACGTTTGCAATGTTCCTGATTGTGCCTAAAGAGTTTTTCTGCACAAGAGAAAAAGAAAGTATTATATAAGCTTTTAAATTTGCAAAATAGAAATATAGAGTTTTAAGCATAGCACCAAGAATAAAATGCCTACGTAATAATCACCTGTAGACATTATTTGACCACAACATACTCTATACAGGCTATGCTGCATTAAGAGCACAATATCCCAACCCATGTGTCATGTGAAGGGGCCTTATCAAGTATATTTTCTAATTTCTGTATTTCTAAAATATAACCGAAACGACTAGATTAGAAGGTGATACTTATGCAAAACAAGCACCAAACAATTTCTAAAAGTAACAAGAAATTATCTAGAAGGAAGGAAGAGGTTTCCAAATGACAGGAATTTCGTTTCTGGTGATGGAAAACTCATGTGGTTTTTTATGACTGCAACAATAGTAAAAACATCTTATGATTTCAGAAATAAACCCTTTTCAAGAGTTAATGGTATCATAGTTGGCTTTTAAATCATTATAGCAGGAAACCGCATGGCAATAAAAGGAAAATGGAGTGTGTGAAAGGAAGAGGAGGGAGAGAGAGAGAGCATGCCTCATTTACACTCCACAATTTCACAGAACAATCATCGCTTCCACTGGCTAATTTTGTGGGACATACTGGTGAAAAGTCAACTGACCAAGCTCTCTTTTCATGCTCATTGTATTGAGAAAAAGATTGACCTGTACTAGCATCCCACAGCTGAAATTCAAGCAAATAATGTCAATAGCCATATTAGAAATCTATAAACAGCAAGACACAAACTATCATAGTTTATACACAATATTGTTGTAAAATAAGCCACACATCAAATAAATACATATGGAAAGCTAAAAATGAACAAGAAATCCACACCTTAACTGCACCATCATAATCAGTTGAAGCCAAATAGTTTTTGATGTAGTTGTTCCAGCTAACACAGCTGAGCTTTGATTTATTGGGCATCTCAATCACTGGATAATGAATATCAACAGAATTATTAAAGAGAGCATTGAACTCAAATATCTTTATTTTCTTCGTGACTCCAGCAGTAGCAAAGTAGTCTTCATCCCTATCAAAACTCATGGAGCATATAACATTTGAAGAGCTATTAAATTCTCCATTTCTTAGGACTCCACACACTTCAAACTTACTATAACGAGCATACTTGCACAAACCCTCAAAGAAGGCTCCCAAGTAAGTAGGTCAAAGCTGAACCCTTAGCCAAAATAACAAAACAGAATGTCACAACCTTCATATGGAAAAAAAATCGTCTGTCATTTTGGGGTTCCCCGCGAGTTGGTATCTGATCACATAACACAATTTGAGAACAATAGGCTACAAAGTGTATGCGAACGGCTTGGGATAAAGAAAGTGTTCTCATCCCCAGCTCACCCAAAAAACAATGGTCAAGTTGAGGCCGTCAACAAGACAATCAAGCAGACTCTGAAGAAGAAGTTAGAAAAATCAAAAGGAGCTTGGGTCGATGAACTTCCCCTCGTGCTATGGTCTTACAGAACAAGTTTCCAAGCCACGACTGGTGAAACTCCCTTTTCTTTAGCTTATGGAGTTGAAGCTGTCATCCCAGTGGAAATCGGCGTGCCAACTTTTCGTATTGACAACTTTGATGAAGAAAATAATGGCATCCTGTTTGCTCTTGCCACTGACTCCAGGCTGCCGCCCTCCAATAAGTTGCGGCTCAGTACTATAACAGTAAAGTCAAACTCAAACGCTTTACCAATGGAGATTTAGTCCTGAGAAAATTTTTCCTTAACACCAAGGAAAAAGGAGTTGGCGTCCTTGGTCCAAACTGTGAAGGACCATACCATGTCCACGCCATCATACGCCCAAGAACTTACGAACTAGAAACACTCGAAGGTCGAGTCCTTGGCAACCCATGGAATGCATAGCACCTACGCCGCTATTATCAGTTATTATTTATTTTTCCTTTATTTATTTCTCATTCCATGTAATCTTCATATCGTGTAATCACAAATGTTATCAATAAAAGCATTATTCAGCACATCTATCTTTTTACATAGATATATTTCCTTTGTAAATACATTGCTTGCGATAAGCCTACTGGAAAATTCTAAAACCAAGTCTTAGAAACTTTGAAAATTTTCTAACACTTTGGGGGGTACGATACGTCGTTACACTTAACGCCATACTATACTGCAATAAATTATAACTCGAAATTTCAAAATTCACTAAGTGTCTCTTGTTTGACTTTACTTCCTGAATCATCATGGACGAACAACGCACGTCCTCAACCATCGACATGGATACTCAAAATCCAAACTTAGTTTTTTCACAACTAAGCTAACATGTTACGACTCAAGGATATCTCATGGTTGGAACACCCAACTTCCAAAAAGAGTTAGCCCGGTTAGAAAACAATTATACTCGTCGTGTGTTACAACTTTAAAAAAAAAATTCATCTGTTCAATCTCAATTTCGAGTTCACCATGGATGGAAATGATTTCTTAACTATCGATTTAGACACAATGTCACGAAATGGTTGTTACAACTCATAAGTTCATCCAAATTAAGACTCCTTACTTTGAAAAAGAAGTATAGTAAAAAAACAACCGAAATTCTAAGTGTAACTTAGAATCATCACTTATTGTGAACTAATTCACAAAACAAATCTCTCCAAGCATGAAGCTAAGACCTTGTCTTTTACAAAAAAGAGATGAGACAAGCCTAGTCTCAGCCATAGACTTGGTCTCAACCACGCTTGACGCGAACTCGGGCTAAACAGTATGTAACACACCCAACCCCCGCAATGTAGCTTGGCTAGCAACATGAGGTCGGCCTAAGTTCGGTTTGCACACCAAGCAACTCAAACCGATGTCTATTTGTCCAAAAACTACTTCAACAATTGTCCGGTTTTCATATGATAAAAATGAAGTATTAAACAGTGTAGAAAGAAAAATATCATCCATTAGAATATCAAGTGTCCAAGATCAATCAAAACAAAGCCAATCGAGGCAAAATGGAGTATAATGCAACTAAGTGTCAAAAGA
>WUAT03335513.1:0-10592 GCA_010015005.3 Ulmus americana | reverse complement strand
AAAAAAATTTAAAGTAATTTAAATAAATTAGGTGACGGAAAAAAAAAAAAAAAAGAACAAAAAAATTTAGTAAAATTATTTAGACATAAAAGAAAAAATAGAAAAGAAAAGAAAAAAAATGCATATATCTTTTTAATTCTAGGACTAAATTCCTAATATGAAAAAAAATTAGAGATCTATGATGCAAAAATATTAAATTATTGACAATAAGTACAAGAAATGTAGTTAAATTATTTGGGTATAAAAAGAAAAAAAAAAAGAGAGAAAAAAAAGGAAAAAGAAAAAAAAAGTAAAAAATAAAAATTAAGAAGGAAAAAAATAAATTTTTATTTTTATTTTCGGTACCAAATTCATAATATTTAAAAGGTCAGAGACATAATAGAATTGACTAACAGTCAAAAGGACAAAAGCGAACCTATTTTACAACGTTGGAGGCATTATTGTAACGTTTTCTTGATTGGGGAGACAAGTACTTAGTGCGCTAATGGTTGGGGCAATGGGTACAATCTACCCAATTTTTTAATTGTAATCCAAATATTGTGATAGAAAAATGTATGATAGCCTTTATTAAATGTTATGTGAAATTATAGATAATGTATATTTTTTCTCTTATCCTTAAAAATATTTATCACATATTCATTATTATGATTACATTTTCGAAATGTTGCGATCCAATATTTTTATCACATTATTTCATTATGATTATAAATTAAAAATGAGTTTTCTTGTATAAAAAAATTCTAACCGCATAATTTAAGGCGAGCCCTAAAGACACCCATCCTAACACCAATAGCGAGTTTCGAGTAGCATTGGTCGCAAATATATAAATCCTTCACGGCGCTATTTGTCTGAACAGATTGAGGTTAGTTCTTGTCTGAACACTTCGATTCCTTCCAAGTAAGCCTTTGCCGATTCCTCATTATTCTTGCTTTTTCCAAATTTTTTTTCTTTATCTGTTAGGTTTTTCCCTTGTGTTTTTCACAAACCCTTAAATCATGTTCGTATGTATCTTTATTTCGAGTTATATTCCGAGATCTTCTGCCTTAATTTTAGAACAAACAAAGAAACACTTTGCCTTTCTTCAATTTCTTGAAACAGAAAAAGCAAAGTCTTTTGCCCGCAAAAGAATCAAATCTAGCCATTATTACAAACTTTTTCTTAGTTTCCACAATATATCCTTAAATCTTGCCCAAACTGCTCGCAGGTTTAACACGCCATGGAAGCTAGGACGATGAAAAGCAAAGGCCGCCAAAAGATCGAAATCAAGAGGATTGAAGAGAACAACAAGCGTCACGTTTCCTTCTCAAAGCGCAAGCGAGGCCTATTCATCAAAGCCGCCGAGCTCAGCGTCCTCACCGGCGCTGAACTAGCCGTGTTGGTGTTTTCTAAGCTGGACAAGGTTTTCTCCTTCGGAAGCCCTAGCTGCGAAGCCGCCCTTGATCGATACCTCTACGGTAGTTCTGACTTGTCAGCGCCATCCAAGGAGCTTTTGCTTAGATCCATGGCGCCGATGCAGGAACAACAACAGGACTATCTCGAGGCCTTGAACGGGCTTGAGGAGGTCAATGTGAAGGAGAAAAAGGGGAAAAAGAAGGCGGTAGATGAGGCAGCCGATTTAGGGTTTTGGTGGGAGCGTTCCTTTGAGAATATGGGTTTGGATGAGTTAATGAAATTTGAGGCGTCTCTTCTAGGGTTGAAGGAGAATGTGGAGAAGAAATCCAAGGAGATGGACAAACTGTCGTCCAACTTCTCATTGCTGCCGTTTGATGGTCATATATGAGTTTGGTTTAGTCTTTCATGATCTGATTAACTATATAGGATTTGGTATAACAAGTTTATTTAGACTGATCCTTTATTAGCTTACTTTGTTAATTACTATAGAGAAACCCAGTTTTTGTTGTTTTGCTTTCAAGTTCTCTACTACTACTTTAGGTGATCTGGAAGCAAACGATTTAGTTACTTGATAGTATGAATAAAATTGGCTTCTGATTCCTTACCTGTTAATTTCATCTGCTTGATTATGTTTTCTCAAGCTTATTCGGTGATTGATTTATATTATTACAATTTTGCTAGCTCAGTACACATATATGCCTTTGGCACACTAATTGTTTGTTGTATAGTTTGAAACACTATATATTATTCAATAGAGCCCCAAGTATTGTTATACAAAAAATGGGGATATGATGATTTGCTAACTAAGCCAAATAACGATCCTGATTTATATTTAATCTTAGATCTTTTATTTACAATAGCCTAGTAATATGTTATATATATCTTTAGTTGCGATAAATAGAGATTAGTAGATAAATGATTTTATAATAAGAGGCAATTATACTTGTTATAATTACATATAGTTGCATGTTTTACTCTCATTAAATAGTATTTGTATTTGCAATCCAAATAAGATGTGAATTGATGAAAGCAATTGAGCAAAAGAATGAAGGTATATAGGTGGCATGACATAAAATTATAATTTCAATTTACTCACAAAATACTTGATCTTATTCTTAGCAAAAGTTAATTTAATGTAGTTTTGACATAGCATAAACAAAATGGGAATTCATTACCACGTCTTTACTCTTAAAGGCAACGCAAGAGTCAAATATCTGATCTAGAAAATACAATAGAAATAATTAGACAATTTCAAATTTTCAAGGTAGGATATTAAAGTACTAACGACAATTAAAACATTCAAGAAGCAATGTATTAATATCAATAAGATGAAACGAAAACAATTAAACCCAAGAAATGTAAAACCTTGAATCCAAAAAATTCTTAGCCTCGATCATAATGGCTAACAAGTACACCTTAGAATGGCTAACATGAATGGCTTGAACTCCATTTAGATCCGCAGCCATAGCAAAATTCATTTCCACACCTGAAATCAAAGTGAAAAGAATAAACTACTTGAAAATAACACACGCAAAAGATCCAAGAAAAAATAGAGAAGCCCCCAAGGTTTTAGGTGAAAAGAGTTTATACATTGTTTGCTAGTCTTCATTCAAATTAATTAAAGCCTATTGATTTTCTAAAATAATTAGCAATCTGTTATGACAATATTAATTTAGTGTGTGGTTGCTCACATTCTCTGAAAATATTGGGATGATGCTATAAAATTCTCGTTACTCAATGTCTATTTTATGCCTTTTGAAAGAAATGAAAAGAACTTCGAACAACTCTCCTAAAAGATTAAATTAATGAACATATCAAATGAATTTTCAACTGACAAAAAAATAAAGCAAATGAGATTAATAATTATCTGTTTTTTCTATACCTAATTTCGCCAATTGTGTAGCACCAAATATGTTCAACTAACGAGTAAGAAACCAAAAAATAAAATAAAAATGCTGAAAGTGAACCTGCAAGAAATGTGCAAGCAGCCTGATTGATTGACTAGACAATAGGGGTGGCAATTCGTGTCGCGTGTCGGGTCATGGCGGGTTAGCGTGTCTAATTAGTCAATCCTAACCCAACCCGTTTATGTTTCGTGTCAAGAAATCTCGACCCTAACCCGACCCGTCGTGTTCGCGTGTTGACCTGACCCGCACTACCTATTGGCCAACATAACCAGTCTCACATATTTTATTTATTTGACATTTTTTACTGATTCAACCAATTTGACTAATATACTATATAAAAATATATAAAGTTTCGAATAAACAAAATTAAAGAATAAATAGTTTATCACAAAATATCAACACAATAAAGAAAGTTCTTAACTCTTAACTAAAGTTTTAATCAATTAATTATCAAGTATGAATAAGTTATGCTATGTTTTTTTTAAGGAATTTTCTTTCTACTTTAGTTTTATATGTTATGGAAAATAAATAATATTTTTAACTATAAATTAATAATTTTAATTATATACAATATATAAACGAGTCAATTCGTGTCAGTTTCGTGTCACACGAGTTGACCATAACCTAACCTAAAAAAATATCGTGTCAAACGGGTTGACCCTAATCTGACTCGCTACCTCAAAATATCAATTATAACCCGCTAAATTTGTGCCGTGTTCGAGTCGTGTTGTCTTGTCATGACTCAAATTGTCACCCCTAAGTGTAATGTAATGTAATTATGTAAATAATGTAATCAAAAACTATATAAAATGCCCTTCAAATTTTTTTAATTTCTTTTATGGATTGCAATTTGAAATTGACTAATATCTTTTAAAATTTTCATTAACGTAAGCCTCTAATTATTTGAAGCTCCTTTTTTTTTTTTTTTTTTTTTGGTGCTCAATAAGGGTTACCGAAAAGCTACATCATGCAAATCCATATTTTTATTTTGTGAAATCCTAGGTTTTTAATTTTCCTTTTCTTTATGATTTTGTATTTTAATTTGTTTTTTAGTAAGAAAATGATGAAAATTGAAAAAAACTTATCCAGCCTAATATAGTAAATAGTTTTTGGGCTAGTTTGGGATTGTTGTCCTTTTAAAAGAAATGCTGAAGAAATAAGTTGATGTGATAAAAAATTACTGAGTATTTGATAAATTATATTTTAAAAGTACTATGAATTTTAAAAAGTTGTATTTGAGTATTTGATAAAATGATAAAATTAATTGATGTGTAAATATAATATAACTAAAATAGACGTTGATGCTGAAAAGTATTTTTTTTGTATAATATAAATAGATCTTTATTATATTTTATAAGACTATTTTGTACTTAATTTTAGTATTTAATTTATTTCATTATTATTTTTAGTCACTTAAATTCAATTAAATTAGACACAGTATAAATTTTTTATTTTATTTTATAGAGAAAGTCAAGAAATAAGCTTGTAGTACAATACAAAATATATACTGTATATTGTAGTACATTTTCTAGACCAAGAGTCACAGCACAACATCCCGAAATTGAGGATCAGTAATCAAATTTATGATTTATTAATTTTATGAGCGAATAATGTACATGCAAAAATAAATGTATTACAAGAAATAGAATGATGAGTAAATTTGTGAGGCTAATAAATAAAGGATACAGATTAGAATTATACATAAATAAAAAGGAGCAAATTTTTAATTATTTATTAGAAAATACAACACATGTATAATATATATATATATAGAAGAAAAAGTTATATTAACGTGAATAATGTGCACATAATCCTTTAGATACAAATGAATTTCATAAAAGAGGTGGGTCCCAATTTAGATTACAAATTTATAGTGGAGCAGCTAAAAAAAATAGAATAAAAAACGTAGAGCAATGTTTCAAAAGATGCCTCAATGGTGCTTTTCACTTATTTTGGAGAGTAAATCACAAAAATTATAATAAACGTGTTTTTGGGTTTATTTATCAAACACCAAAATAGTTCAAAAGTTAATACTTAAGTAGAACCAGTCACCCTAGCGCAATGCCAAACGGGCCCTTTATTTGGGTTATTTGAGACAATTACACTAATAGCACTCATTGTTGGAGGTAGTCTCAAATTAGTCACTTGGTATAAAATATGTAGTCAAATGATTATTTCGGATAACAAGTGTTACGCTAGCGGTCACTATAGCAATGTCCATCCATTTTCGGCTATCAAATACTGAAGTTAAAAACAAATTATCTACCACATCAGCAGTTAATGGTAAAAAAATAAACAGAAAATGTCACAGTGGCCAATAGCCACTAACACATTACATATGATCCGAAATGACTATTTGACAATATATTCTATATTGAGTGACTGATTTTTGAAACTTTCTTTGTAAATTAGTTGTTACCGGAGTAATTCTCTTTTTTAATTTTTATTTATTTATTAATTAATCATTTTCCCTTGATTTTGTGGTATTATTTTGAACTATTCATAATTTTCTTAAACAACTCAGAACGATTTTTCTGAGAAATTGTGCAGGTTTTGCAGAATCACATTACATTTTACCAACAACGACACCTTTTTGAATTAAAAATATATAATTTGATTCCTGTTCAAACGAAGAGCCAGTTTGATTTGGTTCGTATGGACTTTTCACTCCAATGAAGAAGAAAGAGTTATGATAACGTTGTTTTGTCTACCAAATTATTTTATAATTGCATATTATAATGAAAATGATCTCATCGAGACAGGTCTTTTTTTATTACCTTATTATAAGGGCACTTACCCTTATCTAATCCAAATCAATTTTTGTCTTAACTATTAGAAAAAGTCAAATCAATCAATTAATTCCATATATTTAATTAATCTCTTTAAATAAAGTTTATCTTTGTAATTAATTTATCATGAATAACTCCAATCTCCTCCTGTGTCTTCATTCGATCACAACACTGTGTCAGGGTAAATTTGTTTTGGGGAAATAAGCCATAAATTATGTATGTACCCATTGAAGGATAGTGAAAAATCACAAAGCAAGGAACTTAGAGTTATTTTTTTTTTTTCAACAATCTCCTCCTATCTTCTTTCTTCACAACACCGTGGAAAGGTAAACTCATTTTTTGGGAAGTTATATAAATTATATATGTACCCATTCAAGGGAGTGAAAACAAATGAAGAACTTGATTTATTTTCTCAACAATCACCTCTTATATTCTTTTATCATAGCAGTATAGAAGGGTACGTAATTTTTTTTATAATTTATTTTGGAGAATGCATATATAAATTATATATGCAATGTACCCATTCAAGGGTAATGAAAATCACAAAGCAAGAACTTTGATTTATTTTCAGCAAAATCTTGAATCATTATTTGAGTGGGATGAATCATCTTAAAGTTTTACAAATATCGGTTATATGTTTCTCATTTTATTTTAGAGAAAATTACACTAAGACTACTAACTTTTGAATTTTGTGTCAATAATAGTCATTGTGAATAAAAAATGGGTAAAACTACCGTTTTGATAATTTTTTTTTTTAATAATAAAAAGGGCTAGATTTGTTCACCTAATCAATATGAAACTAATGAAATATGGCTAGATTTGTTTTTATGTAAATGTTTAAAGTTTTGCGGCAAGAATGACAGCGAAAACAACTTCTAATAGTGCACATGACTATTACAAGTATTTATTCATTTGATTTTAATGGACGTGAAAAATACTTTCTCTTAACTTTTTGAAAAACTATCATGTGACACTATATGGACAAAGAGACCATTAATGACACAAAATTTATAGATTAGTGACTATTAGTATCACTGTCCGTTTATTTTATTGGTAACAACACTCTAGACCAAGTTAGTTCTTTTGATGTATTTTTTTTTTAAATGACAAAAATACTTTTAATTAAATACAAGTAATATATTAAAAATCAAAATTAAGTTGATCAAAGTATTATTAGGCAATAAATAATTAATATTTACAATTTTTTTAGTAGATATTTACAAAACTCTAACATCATTGGAGATACTTTATCAAAGCACTATAAATAATATTTTCTTAATATATTATCACATTGAATGGCTATGGTTTACAATTCTCAAGACGTATGAAGAGGGAGAAGAGAAAAAAAAAAAAAAATTCTTCCCTTTTGTTTTCTTTCAACAACCATAATAGGATAGTTAGGGTGCAAATTTTGAAATGGAGGAAGCATATTAAAATAATATAGTAACAATCATTATATATGTACAATATTTGGCGCCTTTAAGTTTTATTAGTTTTTAGACTAAATATTCGGATCTAAATATAATTGACAACTGTTAAGGTTCCAAATTTTTTATTTTTGGCTTGAAGTTATAAAGACGTTGGAATTTGACTAGGTCAGTTGCTGCAGTTTCTGTCTCTCTCCATTAGGAGAAGGATGGAAAACCTCAATTGGCCAATTCTATATTCTTAAAATAAATAAATAAATAAAATAAAAACTATATATAAAATTCTATATTATAAATATTTATATATGTTAGTCTTCTAGCTACAGCTGATAATAGGTGCCGTGAAGCAATGTGAGTTTGATTTACGTTGCACTAAGACAAATTTTCTATTCCAAATCCGTTTGAATAATATGGTTACAATTTATTTATTTTACGATTCAGATCTCAATCTTTTTTCGCCGACGGCATCATTCATGCCCATATTATTATATATGGCTATGGGTGTTTATAGGGTAAAAATTCAAATTTATTTTATTTGTAGGAATTTTATTAATTTTTGATGATTTTTGAATATGTTGTTTGTTAGTATCTTAGAAATTTTTTATATATTTTTTCTTCATAATTTGAGTTTTGAGATATAATAAATTTTATATTAATTATAATATAATTTTTATTAAAATTTGTGATTAGTAGATGAGCGATATATCTTCAAAACGAAAACTCGGATAACAAAACTATTTTATAAATAAAATTCTAAGATATTAAAAAATTCATCGAAAAATATAATATAATTAAAAATTATTAACAAAAATCCTATTATATAAATAAAATTCTAATACCCTATAACTCTTCTCCCAAAATATATATATATATATATATATATTGTATTAAATATCTCTCACAATCACAAAAGTCAGTCCACCAATAAAACTATCTTTTGGGAATATAACTTCCTCCTTGCTCAAGAAAATAAAAATAAAAATAAACTTCCCAAGTGGTTTGTAGCTTCCTCTCACTCTCATCTCGGGCTTTTTAAATGTTTTATTTTTTTTGCTCGTGGAAAGTCTCTCATTCCCATTTATTGTTACCTCCTCATAAATATAGTTCGCACGCTCTCCCAAAAGTGTCCAAACAGATGCTGTTTCTGCAAGACAAATATACACACATATGGTATACTAATACTTGAAATTAATTAGGGAAAAGTAATTAAATATCCCTGATTTTTGTTGAAAAAAAAGAAATGATTAATTTACAAAATTTTCTAAATAAATTTTTTTTTTGTTTTGTTGAAATATTGTGGTATATTTCAAACGATTGAATTTTAGTTGTAAAAAACTTATAAGAAAATTTATTGATTTTTTCCTTAAGTAATTAGTCTGCAGAAATATTAATGAGAAGGAGATTGATAAATAGAAAGACAGGTATATCGGGTTTGTATATTTGGCATTAATTCTTCGTGATCCCAATGGCCATTTATCAATAACCACTAGAATGTAAACTCACATGTTGTCCTGATCCGTGTAATATGGGGCAAACAACTATTTCTATATTAAGGTTTGGTGTGCAAGGTAGATAGTAGATACACCTTTGTTTAATCTACTTCATTTCTAGTTTTTAGTTCCAAATCACCATATCCAGTTATAATATATATTAAAATTATGTTTATCCATTCAGTTTTCATCAAATAGCCTCTCTTTTTTGTTAGGTTATCAAAGTTATCTCACCTGTTAATTACAGTTTTAACATCAAATTTGTTCCTTGCAAGTTATTTATTTATTTTTCAAAAACTGATCAACGAAAGACAAAAAGTGTTTGTTAAGACTAGGAATATGATTGACAAAAAAAAAAAAAAAAAAACACCCTCAAAGCTGGTATTTATCAAACATTTATACTGTTAAAAGGAATTTTTCTCAATTGTCGACCATGTGGCAAGTTACCTCCGACCACAAATAATATCCCAAACACTGAGCAGGTGTTTCATTTTTAAAAAATAATGACGATTTTAGCCGGATCAGATAAATTCTTTCATTCTCTACCCGATACCCAAAAGGTGTCTCAAATCGTGGCTAGACACAAGGAATTTAATGGCAAGCTAATTAGGAGTGCACTAAAGACCTCTCAAATCAAGGAGGCTCTACAATCTCCTTAATTTTCCGCCCGTCTAAAGTCAATGACATTAACACATGTGAGGACCTTCCTGGAACTTTCCTATAAGGAGGTCTGCATTAAATGCATTTAATAATGTTCAATTGATTACACGAGTTTTCACCAAACACTATATAGACCCCATCATTCTTCTCACAAAAATATGCAAAAACTTCTTACTAAAAGAGACTCTGCTAAGTAATACATTCAACTCAAACACTGATTTAGGCATAAGAGGATTATTGGGAGAGGTAGCCTTCGATCGGTCACGTGTTTTCTCTATTGCAGCTTAGCACGCACAATGTAGGACAGTATTGAAACCACCAATGCGCTTGATTTTGCTAGCAGCCTAGTTTCTTCGAGGTTGCATAGAAAACTGCATCAACATATACTACACAAACTTTGGTGTTTAAAATTTTGACAAATTGGTACCAAGAACTTTCATATATCAGCCAATTTTGAGGAGTTTTAGGTCAACTTTTTTTTTTCCCCCCTAAAGTAATCATACTTTGAAAATAAGGATATTTAGGTCCTTTTATTGTCTAACTTTTTTTTGATATGGCTGATGATAAACTTCAAAGTTCAAAAACATGGGCTTTCAATATTTTTTACCTAGTTGATGATAAACTTCACACTAAGTAGTGTAGACGGTTGGAAAGTCTGCAATCAAATTTGTGAGGTTTGAGGCCACCGACAACCTAATAGACCTATGAGCAAAGACATAGAGAAAAGAAAGGTGAATGCGAAGTCCTTGACACTAGGGTGGTACCGGTCAGAAGAACTCCAACAGTCAAGTTAGCACAAGGGATCGAATAACCAAGAATAAGTAAAGAGAAAGAAATAGGATGAATGTCATGTTGGAATGTTATTTCATGTTATCGTGATAACGCAGCGGAATAGTATTTTAAAATTTTATAACATTTTACAGGATC